>MU034088.1:92000-123368 GCA_011833715.1 Carcinoscorpius rotundicauda | reverse complement strand
GAGTGGTAGAGAAGTACAGACCAATAGAAGATCACAAATAAATTTCAAACTCATTGATTATAAATGTGAGCATGGTGGGGTCCATAATTAAGAAATGGAATGTGCTTCAGACCAGGACACCATTCCAAACTAAGCAGTCAGACAAGCAGGAAACTGGTTCAATTAGGGATGCTACTGTGAAGCCAACAGTGACTTTGCAAAGTTCCATGTTTAAAAAGGAAGCCAATGTTCAAACATTAAAAATATCCTAAACCCTACAAGAAAGATGCCATTACTGAAAAAGAATTATCTTAAATACATTATGAAGTTTGTAACAAAACATGTAAACAACACTGCACACAGGTAACAGAAGATTTTTGTGCAAACCCTTTTTATCCATGGCACACAGTATTATTAGCTGTCCTTTCTGTGAAAAGGTGAGTAAGACGTTTAATTTTTATAGTTTTTTGGAATCTCCTTTTTACTGTGGAATACAAGTTCTGTACAATAATTACATTTTTAATACCAATTTTTAAAGCTCTTTTATTTCTAACACAATAATTTATTTTCATCTTTTCATTACATTACCTTGATTAATTTCTCTTCATGCTCATTGTTGTCTGAAGAATATGAAGTCTTTCTCAAATTTTCTACCTCATGCAGCAACTGTTTGTAGCCATAAATTTGAAGAAGACACAACCGAAATGATGGAACAAACCTTTTAAAAAAATTCCACCTTTAAATTATTATAAGAGAAACAAAAATATGTTACATATAGGTTTAAAAAGAACATATAGAATGCAAGTACATTCACACAAACTAAATAAGTAAAAAATCATAAGGTGAATAACAACCAATCAAATAATTATATTCATAAAGCAGCATTTATCAGATTCAAATTATTTTCATTTTTTTAACCTACTCAGTTGTAATTTCCTCCATAAATACTTTACTGACAAGTTTTGTAAAGTGAGAACTTGATAAAAAAAATTCCTAAGTTTTTGTTAGTAAATATGTTTGTGTGACATTAGATCCACAAAACTGACATCTTAATTCACATCTTTCTTATCAGGAACATATCTTCATGCAGTAAATAAAGGCATGACTTTAATGAATCACACCATGATGAACTATTGTAACTGAATTATTACAAAACATCACACTTAGCCAAATGTGACGGACATCAAAACTTGTCTCATACAAGGAAAACACACAGAACAAGAGGACTTAAATAATATATTCATATTCGGTCAATATGAAGTGATACAAACCTCATTCATATGAATATTGTAGTATTGCCATGTTGCATCACATGAATACTGTTATTGAAAGGAAAACACAATTTTAGATTTGGTAGAGCATTTATTTGATTTTTATCAATTATTTTTAAATTAAAGTTGATAAGATGAAGCCCATAGAGCCTTATTAAAAAATAAAGAAACTGTACAAGAAGAAAGTTAGTCACACTACAATGAAAATATTTCATAAAACAAAGATTTCTCATAATAACAAAATCACAATAAAGTTACAGTTTTCTTACACTGAAGACATAATAGCGATAAACTCTTAAATTCCCTCACCCAAAGCTATCTTGATCTTTCAGTTTGCCCTCTAAACATTTCTAAAACTTTTATCTCTGCAACTGCACCACTACTGTATACCTCTTTGTTTCTGTATCATTTCAGAGCGTGCTGATCATGTGACTGCCATCCACCAATCATAATGCACCATCTACACTAGTGCAGATAACTCCCTCTACTGTTCTAGCATAACACTTACTTTTGAGGTAAGTATCTATTACAAATACATTTTCAGTGTAAGAAAATATTAATGAATACAATGGTACTAGCTTTTCTTACCCAGAATCCCACACTGCAAAGGTGAAGGAGTCAGAGAAGGCACAGCAGTATCCAACTAAGCAGAGATCAACATCCTCAGAAGAACAGGTGTGTCATAATAAGAACAGAAGGACCACCTGAGATTGTGCAATACTTCTGGAACAGGTATGCTCTTTTCTCAGTAATGAATAGTGTAATACTTATAGTGTAGAATGTAATAGGTAGGAGCCATAACCTTAAGAAATAGATGTACAGCATAGTTCTGTGGAGAAATGTTGTACAACTATGACTAAAACAGCACACCATAAACAAAAATAGAATGACTAGTGCATAATTTAGAATGATCTCAAATAAATATATATCAAGGGCAAGTGTCTTGAAATACACTAGATTATGCCAAGTGCAGACCATCTGAGTGGACAAGATCCAGTGAAAGTGCTTGCATAAGGTACAGAGATCAGCAGGTGTAGCAGATGCAAGTTTCCACTTTTGGGATACCACTGAATATTTCACATGCAGTCCATCCAAAACGAAAACATCCAGTGGAAACATCTTGTTCAAGAAATTTATTTTGTAATCAACAAGTGCAGACATCCTGACCAAAAACATCTGTAGGGCGCATCTTGGGTTCAGATATTATGCCATTACAGTAAATGTAATTACAATAGCCCTCTTTTCACTGAGCGGGTGCATGGGTTACAATGTGATTTAGTTTACTGTACAAACTCCACTCAAGAGGAAACCTCCATGGTTCACCATTTCAGCAGCTGGGAACCAGAAGTGATAAGAACTCCTGTGCTCCACTAGGGAAATAGAATGAGTAGGAGGATATAATTTCTGGAGTTTAGAAGAATTACCCACTGAGGACATTACAATGGATATCTGTAATTCCCCATTTTGAAAAGCATAAGGAACCAGTTGTAAGAATCACAGGTCAGTAGGTATGGGCAGAAATTCCCATTTGCTTTACTCAAAAGTCTTAGTGTTGGTCGGTGATTATAATACACACACACACACACATACTGCTGGACAAACAGTTAGTGGTCTTACAGAAGCACTTCATTTCAACAGTGAGCATTACAGAAGTACACAGATGATGTGTAAATATAGCATTAAACATAATCGTTCAGACAACACCAGCCACAAGGTTGGATCCTGAAATATGATGCATATAAACTGAAGAACATAAAAAATAATAAAGTGTTAATTTACCCCAGTCAGAGGTCAAGAAATGGTAAAGGCAATTCCCAAAACTGGAAAACAGAGCTCCTGTAGACAAACTGAAATAAATGAAATGTCACTGGAGCAACTGGAATATGTCACACTTTACCTGGTTCTTCACAGTCCTGTGGAAGAAAAAAACACCAACATGAGAGAAAGGATTCCATTGTGATACAAGGGGTCTCCAGATAGCTATACAACTAGTATAAACTGCAATGGGTCTCCAATATCCTGCTTTTGTGTTTTGGGGACAACAAATAAACAGGACTATAGCCCAGGTTGAGTGGACACAACCCAGTCAACAACCCACTTGAGGAGGTCTTGAACAAACTATGCAAGATGACTTGATCTTGAAGTGGGAAGGAAATCTGAGAAGTGAATAGGGAAGGAATAGAAATGAAGACAGAACCCGTGGAACTGTTGTGAAATGTTGCCAAAAAGAAACACAAGTTAAATGTACACAGAGAATGTAATTGTTACAACAAAAAACAAAACCTAGAAATGTATATAGTCTACAAGGTACCTACAAATATTAAACCTGCAAATCTACAAAATTTGATCTTATACAATAAGCAACACTTAAAATATAAAACCACTAAATGAATTTAGAAAAGACCCATAAATATCGAACTTACTAATCTTCTCAAAGAACTAATAAGATTATGAACACAAAAGGAAAACATACCCTGAAGAATATGAGAAGAAAAAGGAAACCAGTTAACGACAGCAAATGTTGACTCAAATCTAACAGACAATTAGATGCAGATGAGGAACTTACAGATGAATTAGCATGAATAGAAGTATAAATAACAAACAAACACACCCACAAAGTTACAATTAATCAAACAGTAACTCACATGTAAAACTCATAAATAAACTAAAAAGGAAACTAAAGAAAGTAATAATCAAACTCTAAACACAAATTTAAACTAAAGTAAATGGTAAAAGAATTTTAAAATAAAATCAATATTACCAAATACTAAGCAGAGAAAACATGAAAGACCTTAAAAACTGGTACATGAAGAAATAAGTTCAACCCAAACAAGCTCGCATAAGCTCATTAAACATGGGTGTATCTAGCAGGAGTAAGGAATACATGCTGAAAGACTTACCACAGATCTCTTGGGAAAAAGAACTAAACCGAACAGATCACATGGGGTGTAATGACAATATGAAGGTGTAGAAACTTCCACTCAGTAGGTATGTCCTACTTACAATAATTCATTACGTAAAAGAAAGAAATTGTTGGTTGAGCTTAAGACACAAACTCTCTGTGAACTAAAGCCTGTGCAGATATCACGAACCCTGAGAGATGGTGACTTGTGTCAAAAACATTGTTGATTGTCGTGGAAAATTCATCATCTGCTTAATTAAATCCTGAATTCTTATGAATAAACTAGAACTGGAAAACAGAATTATATCTAAAATAACTGATGAAATACTGTGGAAATCAAACCCAAGAAGCCAAAAGTGACATGAATTAGCACTATCAAATGATTGTAGTCACATGGAAAGTGAGATAAAACATGTCTACACACTGAAGTATTAATCAAGAAGTGAAGACTGTTAAAACAGTAGAGGGAGTTACCTGCACTAGTATAGATGATTCAGTGTGAGTGGAGGATGGCAGTTACATGATCAAATGATAAAAAAATCAAGGGGTACACAATACTGGTGCAGTTTTAAAGATAAAATTTTTAACAATGCTTAGAGGGCAAACCAAAGCTCAGATAGTACTGGGTAAGAGGAGATAGTACCATTTCAAACAACTATTTTAGTTAAAAGTGAGAACATACATTAATACTGTTAAAACAAGTATACAGTAGCCCTGAATAGCTGTCATTAAAACTGAATTACTTTATAAATGCATCATAAAGTATCTATAACTCCTAATTTTTCTAGTGAAATGATTATTTATTTGTTATTGTATTTTAAAAGAGGCCAAAAATCAATGTCTGAAATAACTGCCCACCTCCAAATCACAACACATAAAGTTACCTTGTATGAATTTTTACGTTAATATTCTTTGTATCTGTAACAGTCTTGATAGCATACTCTACAGCACTGTAGCTGGTCTCCTCAGTAAACCTTCCACTCTCTGCCAGGCTCGACAGTTGTTGAACGACTCGTTTGAGACACGGTGTTCTAGAAAGTTCCAGAGAGTATTCTGCAAAGAAATATTAAATACACATGAAATAAAACAAAAACAGGTGACGTGATCTGATAACACTTACCTTAAAAACTAAAAAGTGAACTTCATAAGTTAATTACAGTACTTATTACGTTTTCTCCTCTTTTGTAAAATCAAGTTTAATACAAAGAATTAGAGCAGTGGTTCCCAACCTTTTTGATACCCCACACCCCTAAAAAGTTTTAATATGTTCTCGCATCCCTACAGTAATTATTTATTTAAAGCTGAAGGTGGCCAAAACAAATTTTTATAATTAGTTTTTAATGATATATAAACACAATCGTAACATTTGGAAAAGAAAAAATGTTAGAACAAACTAAATGTTACATGAACCCAACATGGCTTACAAAAAATAAATTTTCATTTATGCATGAAATGAAATTTCTTTCAATTTGAAATGTTCAAATGTTCATAAACCAGTTTAAATGTAATGATTCTTTTGTTCCTGTTTATTTATTATGAGTTTTTCAATGCGTGGCACTTTGTTGTTGACAGCAATCTGCAAGTCTGCCTGTGCACTTAAGCCTTTTCTAGATTTTGTCTTGATTGACAAAAGGGCACTAAATCCAAACTCGCATAAGTTTGTCGTCATGAATGTGATGAGCACATTTGGTGCTTTTTCACAAAAAACATGTCCACTGCCGAACACCAGCATTGTTCCAAAGTTTTGCTTTCAAACTGCATTTCAAGAACTCGATTTGTGGTCAGTTCAATAAGATCTTCCTTCAGTTCTTCATCATCCGACATATTATCCAAACTGAAGGAGTGTGGATTCATAATCCATTCTTCAGAAGTTTCCAGTTCTCCACCAAAATATCCATCAAATGACTCTGATGGTATTTCCAAATGATCCACCATTTCTTCACACACACGTGGAATTAAGGACTCATCCTCACATACCATTTCTTCAAGTGATGGAAAATGTGAAAGTCAGCTTCAGGTCAGTTACCTCCTTCTTTCTTTGTGAACTTAACGATGACCTAAGAAGGTCGAAACGTTGTTCGCTCTTCTACGTAAAAACATTTTCTCAACCCAAACGAGCCATTTTTGCAGAATATGTGAAAGATTCCCTCTTTTAACTCATCAACACCAAAGACATAACTTTTCTTTGAAAGCATTTAACTTTTCGCAGCATTTCAATATGTTTATGTTTTTCCCTTGAAGAGATAGACTCAGGTCATTCATACGTGTGAAAATATCACTCAAATAGGCCAGTATTTGGTTGGATTCTTTTGATTCTATTTTTTCGAGCAGGTTATAGTCACGTTCCTTCAGAAAAGTTTTGACTTCTTCTTGCAGTTCAAAGAAGTGTGTTAAAGCTCTCCCATGTGACAGCCAGCAGACTTCTGAGGGGAAAAGAAAAACTGAATGCTCACTTCAAAAATCTTCACAAAGCAACTTGAAGAGTGCGACCCCTAATTCAGTTGATGGTCTTCACAGAACTGTCAAGGACCTTTTTGAACTTTGGAGGCAATGTTTTTGACGCCAAAGCATGTCGATGAAGAAAACGGTGAGTACCTTGCAAGTGTTTCATCAGTACAAAAAATCCTGATTTATTTCCCAGCATAGCAGGGGCACCATTGGTAAACACAGAACCAATAATTTGGATATCTAAATTATATTTCACAAAGAAGTCCTTCACACACTGGAAGACATCTTTGTTTTTCAGATCTTCACAGGACAGGAAATCCTCCATTCTGGCACCATCATGGACATACCTCACTAGTGTGATGAGTTGACTGCAATTTGCAACATCAGTTGTTTTGTCCATTTGCAAAGAGATTTAAGGGACTAGCCCTGATATCTGCGATAACTTGGTCCAAAATGTCCAAACTCAAATCACCAATTCGGTTTTGAATAGCATTATTTGATAACGGCACTAATTTAAGCTTGTTTGAGGCTTCTTTTCCCAGAACAATTGTTGCCAACTCTAATACACACGGTTGAATCACCTATTCTGTAATTGTATGGGGCTTCTTCGATTTGGCTACTTTATACACCACGTAATATGAAGATAACAGCAGTGGTTTGACAGCAGATATAAAACCTAATTTTGGAAGGGTTGCTTGAGAATCAAAGCGCCCTTCTACCTTTCAACGATTTAACATCACGGTCTGCAACAACTGCTCCACCATGCCGGTTGTTGAAGTGTTCCTGCAGCTTAGATGGCTTCAAATTTCCATTTGAAAGGGCAGCATCACAAAACATGCACTGGGGTTTTTGCAGATCCTCAGTTGTTCCGATGCAAGTGAAACCAAACTTCACATAATCATCATTCCATTTCCTTTTCTTTGACATATTGAAGTTTTCTGCACGAACACAGAACCAATAATGCACTGACTACCATAGCAACACACATGGGTTTATGTACTCTGTGAAACTTTCTAGAACATTCTCAAATATATGTCACATGACGTAACTGATTAATTCTGGATACTTCTGGAAGTTTCTCAAGTCACGACCACGCGAATACATAACATAAATAAATAATAGACACTTTAAGACGATATTCACGAACATAACCTAATTAGTTGTGTTAAGTATTTAGGTCACGTTTACGTTTCGTGTGTTGTTTGTTTAGAGTTGTACATTAAGATTTCTGTCTGTGCCGGTGATGGTAGAAAAAATAGTTTATCATAACAAGGAAAAAAGCTATGTCTGTAACAAGAAAATAAGAAATAAAAATCGAATGTAATTTTTGAATATATAGGACAGTACCCTTAATATAAACATAAACACAATATAGGAAAGTACCCTTAATATAAACATAAACGCAATATAGGAAAGTACCCTTAATATAAAGAAACAAATCTTAAATGTTATCTCACACCCCCTGGTTGGGAACCACTGGATTAGAGTAAGAAATTACTAACAATAAGATTACTTAGATTACTACTTAACTCTAGAACAGCAGCATACAATTAACTGATATTGTTAAGAGTTAGTTAATAAAAGGTCTGTACATTTCTAAAACTAGTAAACAAGTCAATTTAAAGAAACAGTTCACAGGACTAATGTAAATGTTACTTCTAAACACTTCAACATATTGGGAAGTGCATGTAACAAACAGATGTTATACACAAAAGAAAGTTTGTGGTTTCACAAGATGTGCACACGAATCCCAGTAAAACAACCAACTTTCTAGTGAATCTTTGTATAATAACTAACTTTGTAGTGAATCTTTGTAAAACAACCAACTTTCTAGTGAATCTTTGTATAACAACCAACTTTCGAGTGAATCTTAGTGAAACAACCAACTTTCTAGTGAATCTTTGTAAAACAACCAACTTTCTAGTGAATCTTAGTGAAACAACCAACTTTCTAGTGAATCTTTGTAAAACAACCAACTTTCTAGTGAATCTTAGTAAAACAACCAATCTTTTATAGTCAATCTTGTAAAACAACCAACTTTCTAGTGAATCTTTGTATAACAACCAACTTTCTAGTGAATCTTTGTAAAACAACCAACTTTCTAGTGAATCTTAGTAAAACAACCAACTTTCTAGTGAATCTTAGTAAAACAACCAACTTTCTAGTGAATCTTTGTATAACAACTTTCTAGTGAATCTTTGTATAATAACTAACTTTGTAGTGAATCTTTGTAAAACAACCAACTTTCTAGTGAATATTTGTATAACAACCAACTTTCGAGTGAATCTTAGTGAAACAACCAACTTTTTAGTGAATCTTTGTATAACAACCAACTTTGTAGTGAATCTTAGTGAAACAACCAACTTTCTAGTGAATCTTAGTGAAACAACCAACTTTTTAGTGAATCTTTGTATAACAACCAACTTTCTAGTGAATCTTAGTGAAACAACCAACTTTCTAGTGAATCTTTGTATAACAACCAACTTTGTAGTGAATCTTAGTGAAACAACCAACTTTCTAGTGAATCTTAGTGAAACAACCAACTTTCTAGTGAATCTTAGTGAAACAACCAACTTTCTAGTGAATCTTTGTAAAACAACCAACTTTCTAGTGAATCTTTGTAAAACAACCAACTTTCTAGTGAATCTTTGTAAAACAACCAACTTTCTAGTGAATCTTTGTAAAACAACCAACTTTTTAGTGAATCTTTGTATAACAACCAACTTTTTAGTGAATCTTTGTATAACAACTAACTTTCTAGTGAATCTTTGTAAAACAACCAACTTTCTAGTGAATCTTTGTATAACAACCAACTTTCTAGTGAATCTTTGTATAACAACCAACTTTCTAGTGAATCTTAGTGAAACAACCAACTTTCTAGTGAATCTTTGTAAAACAACCAACTTTCTAGTGAATCTTTGTAAAACAACCAACTTTCTAGTGAATCTTTGTATAACAACCAACTTTCGAGTGAATCTTAGTGAAACAACCAACTTTCGAGTGAATCTTTGTAAAACAACCAACTTTCTAGTGAATCTTTGTAAAACAACCAACTTTCTAGTGAATCTTTGTATAATAACTAACTTTGTAGTGAATCTTAGTGAAACAACCAACTTTCTAGTGAATCTTAGTGAAACAACCAACTTTCTAGTGAATCTTTGTAAAACAACCAACTTTCTAGTGAATCTTAGTGAAACAACCAACTTTTTAGTGAATCTTTGTATAACAACCAACTTTCGAGTGAATCTTAGTGAAACAACCAACTTTCTAGTGAATCTTTGTAAAACAACCAACTTTCTAGTGAATCTTTGTAAAACAACCAACTTTCTAGTGAATCTTTGTAAAACAACCAACTTTCTAGTGAATCTTTGTATAACAACCAACTTTCTAGTGAATCTTAGTGAAACAACCAACTTTCTAGTGAATCTTAGTGAAACAACCAACTTTCTAGTGAATCTTTGTAAAACAACCAACTTTCTAGTGAATCTTTGTAAAACAACCAACTTTTTAGTGAATCTTTGTATAACAACCAACTTTCTAGTGAATCTTAGTGAAACAACCAACTTTCTAGTGAATCTTTGTAAAACAACCAACTTTCTAGTGAATCTTTGTAAAACAACCAACTTTCTAGTGAATCTTTGTATAACAACTAACTTTCTAGTGAATCTTTGTAAAACAACCAACTTTCTAGTGAATCTTTGTATAACAACCAACTTTCTAGTGAATCTTAGTGAAACAACCAACTTTCTAGTGAATCTTTGTATAACAACTAACTTTCTAGTGAATCTTTGTAAAACAACCAACTTTCTAGTGAATCTTTGTATAACAACCAACTTTCTAGTGAATCTTTGTATAACAACCAACTTTCTAGTGAATCTTTGTATAACAACCAACTTTGTAGTAAATCCTTGTAAAACAACCAACTTTGTAGTGAATCCTTGTAAAACAACCAACTTTGTAGTGAATTCTTGTAAAACAACCAACTTTCTAGTGAATCTTTGTAAAACAACCAACTTTCTAGTGAATCTTTGTATAACAACCAACTTTCTAGTGAATCTTTGTAAAACAACCAACTTTCTAGTGAATCTTTGTATAACAACCAACTTTCTAGTGAATCTTAGTAAAACAACCAACTTTGTAGTGAATCCTTGTAAAACAACCAACTTTGTAGTGAATCCTTGTAAAACAACCAACTTTCTAGTGAATTCTTGTAAAACAACCAACTTTTTAGTGAATCTTACAACTACAACCAACATTGTCATGAATATTACCATAACAATGAACATTCTAGTGAAACGTGTATAAACAATATTTTGATGAATCTTGCACAACAACATTCTAGCACTTCTGTTGGTAGTAGCTCAGTAATAACATGTTTGTGTACTTTGACATCAGAATACATACAATCAACTATAATACACACTTTCATATCACACAGTCACGTACAATAAATAAGCAAATATAGGTAATAATTTGATAGTTATTTCGAAATAGATGTGCAGTTTTAACACAGATTTTACTAAAGATCTTCAACTATAAAAATCTTCACAGACTTCAAATACTGTGTACTCTTCTTGATGACGAGAAATCCACTTGAAATAAAAATGTATCTCGGAACAGCTTGTATGGGTATTAAGACCCTTACTGATTAGGAGAGAACAATGTTTTGACCTTCCTAAGTCATATTCATGTTAACAAAGATGTGTGTACTTTACTGCGATTAAGACTTAACTTGTAATGCATTGTACTTTTGTGTATTAAAGGTTCTATACTGTCTACATTTCAAATAATCTTGTATTAAAATGTACCTACCAACTCCTGTAGTCCGTGGGGCACCTTTTTCTTCTCCATAACATACTCGTTGCAGCTCACAAAGCCTCGTAAAGTGACGAAGAAACCACTTTACTAAAGGTCTTATGTACCAATGGAGGTAAGACCAAAAGCTGCTAAGGACAGGAAGCATTCCTCACAACACCATTCAATAAGCACACAGCCTCTTCATGAACACAATCCTTCTCTGTTTAGGTACAAGAACAAATATTTTGTTTCAATATGAAATTATTCCATGTTTTCTATTTTAGAACAAAGTGCCAAAGGTAATTTATAACTAAAGAAA
Source organism: Carcinoscorpius rotundicauda (assembly GCA_011833715.1). Classification (NCBI taxonomy): domain Eukaryota; kingdom Metazoa; phylum Arthropoda; class Merostomata; order Xiphosura; family Limulidae; genus Carcinoscorpius; species Carcinoscorpius rotundicauda. The sequence goes on along the minus strand of MU034088.1, from coordinate 111,652 downwards.
ATACACTTAAAAGCTTAATATTTAATGTAAAAAATATTACATAAAATCATCATTATTAATTTACATTGATCAATTACAACCTGTATGTTTTGATTAAACAGAGCAGCTACCCAGGACAAAGGTACAGTAATGATACATTTAGAGGTTTTGCATGTATACACCTTCAATATTTTGGAAATAATTACAGCTAAAGATTTGTGTTCTGTCACTAATAGGCATTTTTTTTTTCACAGTTACAGAAGGCATTTACAAAAAACTTAGACTCCCAGTATAAATTTAAAATGAACGAAACTATGATTTCTTGCTCAAGTCAATATTTATCTGCTTTACCAACTACTTGAACTAAACTAAACAAAATGGGATTGGTATTAAAGAAGTTATATTTATTTATAACAGTTCCAAAATTTTAATTATTTACAGAATGTGACAAACTTTTAGTTACAAGTAAGAATCTATGTGTACAAAAAAATCAGATTAATTCTAAAGGTTTTGTACTAAACAAATACCAGTGAAATGCTAAAGTCACTCAGAATCTGATAAGTTGATGTATGTGTGAATAATAGAAATACTTTAATAAATTCTATAATCTATAAATTGTATTAGCATAACTACTAGAAACTTCTAATACTTATGTAAAGTTTTAATCAGTAACTCCTGATAAATGTGCATTTTATTTTCTCTAACAAAACCTTTTGCAAAATCACATATAAAGGGTGACGAAAATAAGTGATAACCTTACATCAAACTCGTAACAATATGTTGGCATTCACAATTTGATCCACAAGTGCATATTAGGTTAAATATAAGTTGAGAGGATTACACACTACAAAATGTGTAGTAGTAACATAAAAATAACACCCAGCAGCTCTTCTATTGACCCAATGTAGTGATACATATAACACACAAGATGACTTTCATGTTAACACTGTCATAACGTTAACCATCTACATAACTTAGGTGATATTTCAGTCATACATGTAACAGAACTCAATTAGTTCGTTGGAGAACCATATTACATATTCACATTTAACATCTAGTACGAATACTAACACCGTTACAATAAGGTTTTTACAAATTTTACAAATGAGCATATTTAGGCTAATACATGTAAATGCTCAATGTAAATTTAACTAAAAAACTAGATAAACTGGCCAGTAGACATAATGTTTACACAACAATAATTTATTAATATCACATCACACTAAAATATATAACTAAACAGTATAACTGTAAACTCAAAATTTAATACTAGTAGCAAAGCCAAAGGACTAAAGCAGTACTCTTAAGTATTACAAATATATTAATTTCATTAGAAATGTTTACTCAAGCTTAATTTACGTTAATCACTGTAAAAATAAATGAATGAAAGTAAACGACATAAGTTAATACCAACCTTACTGATAACACTACAAGTTTAACATATCATTAAGAAAAAGCACATTAAACGTCTTTTCCCTAAATTGTAACATCTAATATATCTTACATTCAATACATACACATCATCTCAACTAAGTGACAGTCATTGCAATGAGAAGAGACATCTGCAGGTTCAAGTATCTCTCAAAAAATAAAAACATTTGTTTATACACATAAACAATTTAATATGCTTAAATCTAGCTAATATGTTGAAAATAGTTTACAGTTTTTTTAAATTTAAAAACACACACATAAGAACAACAGCATAAGTCTTAGCATGAATCATTTTGATTAATGAAATAAAACAAAAGCTGATTTATTCAGTCAACTATGTGATTACATTTCGCCAGGCCTCATGCGAAGGTGTGGTTATACAACATTTCGAATAAAAGCCTCATTTCTTAACTTTGAACGTCGTGTAAAGCTGACTGTGAACTAACAAGATTAAAAGTACTGTTTCATTAATCTCGATATTCAGGACATGTTGAACTATCAGGTCATTCCTTAAGTAATGTCCAATTTTAGGTTCAGAAAAAGAGAAAGAATTTAAAATGGTTTTAATGTTATTTAATTAATAATGTATGTTTCATTATTATTAATTACTTCCTGCCAACGATTCACAAGCTTCTAAATGCCACTTCTATAAAATTATTTGAGTTTAGAAAAAAAGAATGTAGAGACGGTAGTTTTGACATCTTCGTATGTTCCAAGCCCTTTTCCATCACGATAATTCGGCAAACTTCGGAATTGGAATGGATGATAATCAGATGGGACAAGGTCTAGAGAATAAGGAGGATGTGGAACTTTTTCCCAGTTTAGCTCTTCAGTCTTTACAGATGTGATTCTTGTTGTACGGAGTGGTGCATTATCCTGGTGTAACACAACAACTTTACGATTATTCCTAGCCAGACCTGTTTTCCTTCATTGCAATATTAAAGTGCTCCAACTGTTCACGATTGAAGTCTGATGTAATCGTTATATTGAGTTGCAGCAACTCAAAATGAATCATACCAACAATATTTCACCAAACTCTTAACAAGACTTTCCTAGGGTGGAGGTCCACTTTGGGCTTGCTTTAGCCTGTTTACCTGCACTGAGCCATTGTCTCACATCCATCTTCATAAAGGTTTATTTGATAGATGATCTGAGAAAAGTGTAGTTGAGTTAGTTTCTTTTATTTGTCTGAATATTTTGGTATACGTCCTACTACATATTTTAGTTATTAAAGCCTTCTATAAAGACGGAAATGATGATGCACTTTCTATATTAAATTTTCGGACGTTACTTATGGGATGACCTGATATACATAAGCAAGATCATTAAAATGGTTAATTCTTAAAGTGAAAATGTATTAGAGAAAAAGTGAGCAATTTGTTGGTTTTAAATTTCGCGCAAAGCTACTCGAGGGCTATCTGTGCTAGCCGTTCCTAATTTAGTAGTGTAAGACTACAGGGATGCCCCCCAGTGGCTCAGCGGTATGTCTGCGAACTTGCACGCTAAAATCCGGGTTTCGATACCCGTGGTGGGCAGAGCACAGATAGCCCATTTTGCAGCTTTGTGCTTAATTCTAAACAACAACAACAAAAACTACAGGGAAGGCAGCTAGTCATCACCACCCATCGCCAACTCTTGGGCTACTCTTTTATCAACGAATAGTGGGAATGACCGTCACATTATAACACCCCCACGGCTGAAAAGAGCGAGCATGTTTGGTGTGACGGGAATTCGAATCCACGACTCTCAGATTACGAGTCGAGTGCCTTAACCACCTGGCCATGCTAGGTCAAAGGTAAACACCCACGCTTAAAATTAAAGGCATGGTTTTAACATTGTTTTCTTAAGTTAAGCTACACATTCCTACTTTGGTTCCCCTTAACAAAACAGTTTACACATTCCTACTTTGGTTCCCCTAAACAAAACAGTGTTTAGACAGCGTCAAAATAGAGATTTTTAGTTTGGGCAAATAATGTCAACACTGTGTCTCAAACCTTAAGCTTGTTTATCTACTTTAAGCTATCTATCTCGTTTTTGTATTTTCTCGATTTTCCCTTTAAGAGCATGTGTACGAGTATGTGTTTTCTTTAAGCAAAGCCACATCGGGCGATCTACCCCTGATTTTAGCGTTTTAAATCCAAAGACATACCGCTGTACTAGCGGGTGGCTCGCTTTAAGAATTAACTACTTCTAATAAGCTTGCTTTCTCAGTTATTGTCTATTACAGACATAACTCTGTAAAATAGCACTCTTGTTAGCTTGGTATAACCAAGTGGTTAGGGCGCTCGACTCGTAATGTGAGTCCCCGTCACACCAAAAATACTCGCCTGTTCAGCCGTGGGGGCGTTATAATGTGACGGTCAATCTTACTATTCGTTGGTAAAAGAGTATCCCAAGAGTTGATGGTGGGTGGTGTTAACTAAGTGCCTTTTCTAGTTTTTTTCTCTGTTAAATTAGGGACGGCTAGCGCAGATAGCCGTCGTGTAACTTTGCGCGAAATTCAAACCAATCCATGTGTTTTCTACATTATCGTGTGTGTATTTGATTTCGTTAGTCTTTTAACCTCTGTATGTTATTTTCTTAAGTTTTTGTTATATTTTTTCCACAGGTGTCTCTCTTTGCTGTTTTTGTTTGTTGATTGTTTGATATTGATTAGTATTCTATGAAAGGTTTGAAAAGATTTTATGTTAGCTACAGTTCTTCTGAATACCATAATTGATATTTGGTGTGAAAGGGAAATAATGAACGTTTTATTTCCAGTTTTGTGGTTCTGCTTTTCTGTGTGATGACGAAAAATCCACTTGAGATAAGAATGTATCTCAAGACGGCTGGTATGAGTATTAACATTTTTTTTCTCTATTTTATTTCAATAAAAGTTTTAATATCCGTACTACCAGCCTTCTTGAGATATAGTTCTGTGTAATATGATGTGTACTAGGTATTCATTAGAGATACAGTTCCTCTTCTATGTAATATGATGTGTACTAGGTATTCATTAGAGATACAGTTTTCTCTTCTCTGTAATACGATGTGTTCTAGGTATTAATTAGAGATACAGTTTTCTCTTCTCTGTAATACCATGTGTCCTAGGTATTCATTAGAGATACAGTTCTCTCTTCTGTGTAATACGATGTGCTCTAGGTATTCATTAGAGATGATTTTCAGGTACCGGCAGTTTTGTGTTGTTTCATTCAAAATATTTTGCGATTTCTTGAAGAGAAATAACACGAATCCCCTTTATAGTGATGGGGTAGTTCGATCAACAGCTGAAGTATTTGTCGAAAACCACAAACAGATAGTCGTGATAAAGACGTCTAACAACAGAATTGTTTAGTCTTCTTCAAACTGCTTGTTAAATTCTGTGTTGAGCATCATGAAGCCAGGGTAACAAAGTGACGTCAACGTATTTTTCCCATATTGTGGTTTGTTCATCGTTTTGATTCCAGGTGGTGTTTCTAACAATTTCCCACTGTGGTGCTTCCAGACTTACGTTTGAGACAAAATATTCAGTTTTCTTTCATGTCTCTAGAAACACAATACTTGAAATACATTAGGAATTAAATCAAAGACACTAATACCAGTTCAATCTGACCAAAATATAAACTTGTTTGTTAACTGAAAATATTACCTTGTATGCGGCGATACGTGTGTAAACAAAATATGGCATTGTACTAACAGTTCCACCGTACACAGAAACATGAACCTTGTATGCGGCGATACGTGTGTAAAACAAATAGGGCATTGTACTAACAGTTCCACCGTACAACAGAAAACATGAACCTTGTATAGTGCGATACGTGTGTAAAACAAAATTGGCATTGTCTAACAGTTCCACCGTACAACAGAAAACATGAACCTTTACATAAAGAACATTCTATGACAGTATGTTCGTATGCAAAATTGTATTAAATCATTGGATTATTTAAGCGTCTCTAGAAAATGACATTTTCCCCAACCAATGTCACAGAAGCATTACTTTTGCCGATATATCCCAGAGAGATTACCCTTTGCTGTTTAAAGGGAAACGTATTTTCAATAAGGATTTTTGTTTTCATATGACGTGATATGTAAGAGACAGACAAGCAGACTGTTGCCAGAAGTAATAACTCTCTAAATGTGACTTTATTGGAACAAACTGTACCTAAAATAAGTGACAGAAGGAATAATCTAAATTTGAGTACAAAAACTATATTTTAAAGACAAAAACTTTGCCAGAGAAATATGACTACTAAAGCCGTACTAATCCTACTGGCTTACAACACTAAAACTGTGGTTTTGGATGGACAGAGGAGAGAAAGCCAACTGTGTTTAACATCAATCAGACCACCTTGTCTCTTACTGGACAGAAAGTCTAGAATTACCTGTTAAAGAATATAAAGCATCACAAATAATTTTCGTATTATTTTTACTTGTTCAGATACAACTTTTGGTGATTATGAAATGATGTAGAAATGGATAGTTTACAAAAAACGTTAAAGAAAGAAGACAAACTTGGATTACATATGTGACTCGTGTATGAAATAGACTGATGTGACCCTCATTTTATATGCAAAAAACGGCTCTTTTGGGCTCAGAAAACACTTCAAATAGAAGAGCGAACAACGTTTCGACCTTCTTCGGTCATCGTCAAACCGCGCCCTCTACATTACGACACTCAGTTATACAACCCCTTCCAAACATGTGGTCAGCTTCCGGCCAGTTACCTCTTTCTTTGTGAACCTGACGATGACCGAAGAAGGTCGAAACGTTGTTCGCTCTTCTATTTGAAGTGTTTTCTGAGCCCAAAAGAGCCGTTTTTTTGCATATAAAATTCTCAACAAGTGGGTTTCTCGACATCACTGATTGATGATGTGACCTCAGTAACGAAGGAGGTGAATTCCATGTGACTTGTTTGACAGGCGTGTCTTATCTTTCGTTACTTGTTTGACTAAATGTCACGTGACTTAAGAATGTTTACCGAACTCTACAAACCGGTACGTTAAAACCACGCTTTTTGTTTGTTTTTTGTATAGCACGTGATACAATTGATTTAGAACAGCCAACAAAGAATGTTTTTCAACTCAATTGACGTTTAGTTGAATATTTTATAGAACTGGTGTTGACAAACTCTGTTGACATTTTACGAGCAAAAATTATATTTGTAATGACAGAGCTGGAAATTCCGTTTTTTTATCCATTTAAAATACACACACACACACATTTTCAAGTTCCCGTTTGTGAGCTAGAAAATAAAAAAAATGTAGAAGTAATAACTTTTAAATGTGACTTTATTAGAACAAACTGAACTTAAAATAAGTGACAGAAGAAATAATCTAAATTTGAGTACAAAAACTAAAATTTAAAGACAGAAACTTTGCCAGAGAAATATGACTACTATACGACTAATATGACGTCTTTTTTATATATTTAGAAAACCTACTGAGGCTGTTTGGTACCGGTCCTAATTTTAAACAACTGACAAGCGGGAAGGCAACTACTAATCAGTAACACTTCCACACATCATTCACATTAAGAGACTGACTGTCACACTTATGACACAACAATATTTTTACAGCATCACGTGAATGCGAACCCTACTTGATAGTTTGACATCCAGAGCTCTACAACAGAACTAACACCCACCCACGAATATCGCAAATATAATACAATAAAACATAGTTTAAAGTGTAGAAAACTAAACGGTATATTATAGACTAGTTTCATCGGAAAAGTAAACAGTATATTATAGACAACAGTAGTTTTATCGGCTCTTTTGGGCTCAGAAAACACTTCAAATAGAAGAGCGAACAACGTTTCGACCTTCTTCGGTCATGTTACTACGAAGACTTCCATGTACACTAACAGTCAGATACAATACTTTAGTACACATGTTACTACCAAGATTTCCATGTACACTAACAGTCAGATACAATACCTTAGTTCACATGTTACTACCAAGACTTCCATGTACACTAACAGTCAGATACAATACTTTAGTACACATGAACCTGACGATGACCGAAGAAGGTCGAAACGTTGTTCGCTCTTCTATTTGAAGTGTTTTCTGAGCCCAAAAGAGCCGTTTTTTGCATATAAAATTCTCAACAAGTGGGTTTCTCGACATCACTGAGTAGTTTTATCGGGTGTGTTAGAGGCTGACATTTTATTTCCAGTAATAGAGTTTTCCTTCTGGTCGGAGCAGGACGAAAGCCTGACACAGATAATAGTACTAAGTTGGAGCAGGACGAAAGCCTGACATAGATAATAGTACTAAGTTGGAGCAGGACGAAAGCCTGACACAGATAATAGTACTAAGTTAGAGCAGGACGAAAGCCGTGACACAGATAATAGTACTAAGTTAGAGCAGGACGAAAGCCGTGACACAGATAATAGTACTAAGTTAGAGCAGGACGAAAGCCGTGACACAGATAATAGTACTAAGTTAGAGCAGGACGAAAGCCGCGACACATATAATAGTACTAAGTTGGAGGAGGACGAAAGCCGTGACACAGATAATAGTACTAAGTTAGAGCAGGACGAAAGCCGTGACACAGATAATAGTACTAAGTTGGAGGAGGACGAAAGCCGTGACACAGATAATAGTACTAAGTTAGAGCAGGACGAAAGCTGTGACACAGATAATAGTACTAAGTTAGAGGAGGACGAAAGCCGTGATACAGATAATAGTACTAAGTTAGAGGAGGACAAAAGCCACGACACAGATAATAGTACTAAGTTGGAACAGGACAAAAGCCGTGACACAGATAATAGTACTAAGCTGAAGCAGGACGAAAGCCGTGACACAGATAATAGTACTAAGTTAGAGCAGGACGAAAGCCGTGACACAGATAATAGTACTAAAAGTCAAATATATTTTTCTCTTTTTTTGCGCAATCGCATAAAAAATCACAAAAGAAACAAGAAAATTATAATTAAAAACATATTTTTAACACCGTTACGAGGAACGACACAGGTTTAATATTTTTATTTATTATTATTCGCTTAAAATTGTTCCAAGAAAAGAGTTTTTAACCTGAAAACCGCCTTAAATGATTTTTATCTCATTTCATATTGTCCTCAATTAAAAACTCGTTTAAAGAAACGTTTGCATGAATGAGGTGTGTAATTTCAACAGTGAATTCCTGGGAAAATATCAAGATGTACTGAAACTAGTTTGGGGCCCGGCATGGCCTAGCGCGTTAAGGCGTGCGCTTCGTAATCTGAGGGTCGCGGGTTCGCGCCCGAGTCGCGCCAAACATGCTCGCCCTCCCAGCCGTGGGGGCGTTATAACGTAACGGTCAATCCCACTATTCGTTGGTAAAAGAGTAGCCCAAAAGTTGACGGTGGGTGGTGATGACTAGCTACCTTCCCTCTAGTCTTACACTACTAAATTAGGGACGGCTAGCACAGATAGCCCTCGAGTAGCTTTGTGCGAAATTCCAAAACAAACAAACAAGCTGAAACTAGTTCATAATATTTCATACAATGACCGGTTACTTACTTCATAAGACTGGGCACAGTGAATGTTTTAAAACTCAAGCACCTTTAATTACTCAGCAGGTGTATTAAGTAATACAAATGTGTCAGGATGATTATGATTGGGAGTTTACGGGAATCAGATCTGGAAATTTGTCTTGGGTTCAGAATCAGATCTGATAAAAGCCCTTCAATTGTAAAACAACACCATATCACTAAGCAAACGCAAAGTCTGATCCAAAAGCACATTCTTAGTTTTCTGTGTTCCGGCTACCAAAACATAATTTATGTTTACCCTATTTCATAATGACACTCGTTACGTGAATAATAAAGACCACATGGCTATTCAAATGATCTCATATGCAAATATTAGTTGTGAAGGAAACGTGTAGGCTTTAGCAGTCTAAGTAACAGCTGAATCTATACAGAAACCTAGACTTATAGGACCCAGAAATATATATCTTGACGTTTTCATGACGCTAAGGATAACACGTCAAACACAAGTTGTTAAGGATTGGACATAACGTGTGGCTAACAGTTCCAGATACACAGCGAAGTGTGCCAGGACCTCGAAAAAGAGAGTTGAACGTATATCTGATGTTTAGGACACTAGCATCTGGTGACTTGCAACAATACCTTTCAAAGTATGTTTCATATCATCAGTTGACCTCTGCAAGGTATGGTCGTTTTCAACAACCTGGTCAGATGACAACATGGAATCTACATCTCATGCTGAAGGAGAAGTACATATGTACCAATGAATGACAATGACATATTTCATAACACAAGCTATGCGTTAGTGACAATGACATATTTCATAACACTAGCTATGCGTTAGTGACAATGACATATTTCATAACACTAGCTATGCGTTGCCAAAGCTAGAAGATTTTCGGGGTAATTTATTTTACTTATGACAGGATATATGTTTATGATGAAAGGAAAACATTGAATATTTCCACTTTTCCTACTTATTTCCTCAGTGGTCAGCGTGCCGCTGCGTGTATTAATGCATGTCTACAATAGAGAACTTCCAGCTGAAGAGTTTGTTTGTTTTTTGAATTTCGCCCAAGGCTACTCTACGCCTTAACACGCTTGGCCATACGGGCCACCATCTGAAAAGGTGAAGTGAGGATATATGTGTATATGTAATATAATAAGGTATTTTAAAAATATATGTATATTTTTTTCTTCATGTTCATTGGCCTTAAGATTTTGACCAGCAGTATAATTTTCGTAACAATGTTAAATTACAATCAAATTATTTATAGATGCTTTAACATCCTGATTCTGCTTTGATTTAGCATCTACAGAGTGGGTAAATATATGAAGATCGTAATGCTGTGTAATGAACACACATCTCGATTGTTTCAGTTGGTACATAGCTGTCCCCCTATTTAGTTCATGAAATTAGTTTTCATTAACTAAATCACAGTCAACAAATATCTTTATCTGCGTAACGTGAACCAATGATGACAATAACAATTAAGATGTTTATTTGAGCTGAAATTCTGCTTGTTGTTATCAGAATTCTTTATCATCTTTCATTATTATTAAGAAGAGATAGATTAAATAAGTAGATAGATAGATAAGTGGATAGATAGATAGATTAGATAAGTGATTCGTTCATTTAAGATAATTTATGCATGTAAGAAGACTGATCGTACTTTTTAGTAAAATCATTTCTACACGTAAAGAGAACGTTGGTTAGATTATTTCAAATATTAGATATTGTTGGTTCGTTTATTTCCAGTAAGGTGGTTCTTTAGTTTTAAATGTACTACATGTGAAGAGAGCGTTGACTCTTTAGGCTAATTTTTGAATTACATGTGAAGAGAGCGTTAACTCTTTAGTTTTATATAAGAATTACATGTGAAGATAGCGTTGACTCTTTAGTTTAATATAAGAATTACATGTGAAGATAGCGTTGACTCTTTAGTTTAATATAGGAACTACATGTGAAGATAGTGTTGACTCTTCAGTTTAATATATATATACTACATATAAAAATACTATTGTTTTTTTAGTTTTAAATATGTACTGCGTATAATTATATGGAGTATTGGTTCTTTAAGTATGCATTACATACTAAGATACTTTTAATTTTTAATTTCAAAGGTGTGTTACATGTAAGGATACTGTTGGTTTCTTAGTTTTGTACTACATGTGGAGATAGCTTGGTTCTTTAAATATTTATTGCACGTAAAGATATATATATATTTAAATTTCAACTGTGTATTACATCTAAGTTTACTTTTGGTTCTTTAGTTCTAAAGCTATATTACATGTAAAGGTAGTGCTCTAAATTCCAAGTTTATCACGTGTTATTGACTGGGTATTGTTACAAAAAAGGATAAAAGTAAGAAACACGTCCAAGTTTATCACGTGTTATTGACTGGGTATTGTCACAAGAAAAGGTAAAAGTAAGAAACACGTCCAAGTTTATCACGTGTTATTGACTGGGTATTGTCACAAAAAAGGATAAAAGTAAGAAACACGTCCATGTTTATCACGTGTTATTGACTGGGTATTGTCACAAAAAAGGATAAAAGTAAGAAACACGTCCAAGTTTATCACGTGTTATTGACTGGGTATTGTCACAAAAAATATAAAAGTAAGGAACAAGTCGAAGTTTATCACGTGTTATTTTATTTATTCCGATACACATCTACCAAATCATACATATACCAGCCCAAATTCTTTAAAGCTATTATTGGTATATCCTTAAATGTTTCGTACCTACATGCATGTCCCATTACAAACTACATCAACTACCACCATTCTGTTTTTATCACACACTCAATTACGTCTTATCACAACTTACAAATGTCATTGAAGAACAAATACCGAGCACCATTTCTTTATGATTTTACAAGATGTAGAAATAATTTGGTGACATAAGAAGTGAAAATTAATTTAAATCCATTGTTTCAAAGTTCATATTTTTAAGTAGTTGTTACTGAGTTCACACCTCTCAGTGGTTTTTGTTATGTTTCATATATTTAAGCAATTGTTAGTAAGTTAATATATGTAAATGGTTATTGTTATAAAGTATTTCTTATCTAAATGCATATCTTTAAGTATTATTGTTAAGTTCATAACTTTAAGTGGTTCTTAATCACTTTGTATCTTTAAGTAGTTTTTCTTTATATAGTTTTACAAAGTTCTTACTTTGAGTGGTTGTTACTAATTGCACATCTTTAAATAATATTACAAAATTCATACTTTGAGTGGTTCTTACTAAGTCCATATCTTTAAATAGTTTTACAAAGTTTACACTTTAATGGTTCTTACTAAGTCCATATCTTTAAATAGTTTTACAAAGTTTACACTTTAATGGTTCTTACTAAGTCCATATCTTTAAATAGTTTTACAAAATGCATACTTTAAGTGGTTCTTACGAAGTTTATTCGTTTAAACAATGGTTGCTAAGTTCGTTATTCTAAGTATCTGTACAAAAGGATTTAAAATCCAAAGTCCTTAAGGATGCTCTCGATGCCTGTTCCTCCACTGTGCATGGAACCCATGATGTCTTTCAGAGCAGCTTCCGCTTCATCGGCATCCATTTGATGATTCATCTGCACGTGCATTTCCTTAACTCGCATAGTATTTTGGCCATATGGATCCTTTACCGTATATTCTGTATGATGTCCAGAAGCATGCTTTTTCGGCGGCCTATAGATTGCTGGATTGCTAGGAGGTCCATAGGAGCCTGGACCGTAATATGAAGCAGAGGGACCATAAGGCTGCGGAAGAGCGTTGCTTATAGATACAGCCACCAGGAGGATGCAGGCAGCAATTACTATCTATAAAAGGAATTAAAAAATAAATTATTTTTAAAAGTAAGAGAAACTTTATAATGCCACATTTAACATACTCCATGTAATCTCAAAACTGAAACCGAAACACATGTCGTTGTGACTTGAAGGTTTTCCTTATAAATAACTTACTTCTTTCATCTTTGTCTGTTATATCGTATCAAATTTGGAGAATTAAATGAAATCAGAACAACAACCAAACTATATAAGGTCTAGTCTCAAACCAGGCTGCTGCCCCGATGCTATCGCCACCTATATTCAAAGGTACTTTAATTATACATCAGCGAAACTGAATTGCATAGAGAGATTGGATAAGAAGAATGATAGTGTAGATATCGAGTTACCATTATTAACACACGATGAAGATATCCATTATGCAAAGAACAATCTACCAAAGAAACATTTCTTAATTTAATACAATATCCCAGCCCACTGGTAGTGGCAATAGAGTGTTTGGTTTAATTCGAAATGAACTGGTATATTAGTGATAATGAAGTCCAACATCCTGCAGGTTATTGACCCGCATGTGGCTTAGGTCGTACAAACGTTTGCTCTACTTTCACGTCTCATAACTTTAGAGCAGCAACATGTGACTATAAGAACGAGTTTAACTTTCACTTTTAGTGCCATAGTTTGTAATTAATATTAACTGCTCTAGGCGGGACAAGTCTCGTGAAAGGAACGAAATTAGAACTTACGTTTTTGCAGTTAAAATTCAAAAAATATCTGCCTATACATTATTAGGTGCTTCATCTGAGAGCTATCCATTTTCAATTATACATATTAGACATGTTCAACTTCATGGTCTCAGAGAGGGGGCCACTGTGGATAGTTACAAAAGGACACATGGTAAATTTCAAGTATCATATTTACAAAAAGTTGCGACTTTTAGTAAAACTGTGCAAGCTTCAAGAATTTGCCTAGTAAGTTTTGGAAGCCTTATCTCTACCTGGTTATACTACTGAATGATAATTCATGAGAATACATCCAGTTAGGAATATAATTCTTTCAAACGCTTCCTGACCTTAGTCAAAAAATTGTATTTTCATTGAAAAACAACTGAGTTAGGCCTCTTTCTGATGACACTAAAAATGATAAATCAAATCTTAGTGTAACTTCATAATATAGGACGTCTTAGATAACATAGGCAGATTTCCTTATATTTCTTAGAAAATATTTCACCATTTCTCGAGAAAACCATAGAAGTTGATTATTTCTTATGGATGTGTCTTACACTAGAACAACAACAGTAAGTGATGGTTGTTATGTAGTTAGAGTAACTAGAACAACAACAGTAAGTGATGGTTGTTATGTAGTTAGAGTAACTAGAACAACAACAGTAAGTGATGGTTGTTATGTAGTTAGAGTAACTAAAACAACAACAGTATTGGTAAGTGATGGTTGTTATGTAGTTAGAGTAAACTGAACTAGAACAGTATTGGTAAGTGATGGTTGTTATGTAGTTAGAGTAAACTGAACTGGAACAGTATTGGTAAGTGATGGTTGTTATGTAGTTAGAGTAAACTGAACTGGAACAGTATTGGTAAGTGATGGTTGTTGTGTAGTTAGAGTAAACTGAACTGGAACAGTATTGGTAAGTGATGGTTGTCATGTAGTTAGAGTAAACTGAACTAGAACAGTATTGGTAAGTGATGGTTGTTATGTAGTTAGAGTAAACTGAACTGGAACAGTATTGATAAGTGATGGTTGTTATGATCTGAAGGATCCCTTTTGTAAGTTTGTGCAGTGAATAACAATGAAATAATAACAACTATAATAGATGAAATCTGAAACACACATACAAAACTAGAACATCACACAAAACTTCTTTGTTAAGGGAAAAAAGGTAGTTTAAGTTTACAAACGGCACATGTGTTCTTTAGCATACATGTCTTGTATGTTGGTTTCACATACATAAAATAATTGTATTGATATATTCGAAACGGAAGACATAATGTATTCTGTGACGTATATGTTTTGTGTCTGGATTTTTTACACATAGAACAAATTAATATTTAGCAATATTAGTAATTGTTTTTTGTTTAGATATGAATGTGTCAAACAATAAGGGTACAGAATAAATTAAGTATTTTAATCTGTAAAAGAAGAACATACTCGTTGAAAAGTTTATTTCCAACTGAACCGGATCTCAGACAGTTTGTACATTTGATTGTGAAATAGCAGTTGAGAAGGTGAGTTGTGGAACACAGAGTGAGGAGAAACTCGATATTCAAAGTAAAACTAGTTTTAAAATGTGATTACAATCATTTCAACATATATGATATCTGCTGGATGAAGACAGAGATAAAATTTGAACTGAGCCACTGAAGTGAGGCAGGTAGGGACAGAGTTTGGAAAGTAGGGAAAGAGGTTAAATGTTTTGTTTGTTTGTTTTTGAATTTCGCACAAAGCTACACCAGGGTTATCTTTTATAGCCGTACCTAATTTAGCAGGGTAAAACTAGAGGGAAGGCAGCTAATCCACTGTCAACTCTTTTACCAACGAATAGTGGGATTGACCGTCACATTATTACTTCCCCGCGACTGAAGGAGTAAGCATGTTTGCTGCGACCGGGATTCGAGCCCGCGACTTTCATATTACGTGTCGCACGCCTTAACACGCTTGGCCATGCCCGGCGAGGTTATATATATTCTACGTAATAATAAATAAAGAAACCAGTTTAATTGATACAGATATAAATATAAATATAACAAAATATTGTATTGCGAATATTTATTGGTGTTCTAAAATTACCAGCCAATCTTTTTTAAGACATTAAAAACGAAAAGGTCGTTTTTTCGGTCTTCACATTTTGCATAAATTATACAATGGCAGTTCGTTCATCCATGGTCGTTTGTAATTTTGACTGGTAGATTTAAACTGTTGGGCTACTTTAATCGAATAACAGGTTTTAAACTATGCTCTGGTAGCACAATGACAGACAATAGATATGGAACATGTTTTTACAGGATCGAGACGCGAACTAAAACCATCGGATTCACATTTCAAGCACGATAACTACTAGCTTAGGTCACGTACCAGTTAGTATAAGGAGTTGACAAGGATTGTTACAAACTTGAAAGAGAAATGTTTATAAGAAACTAGTTATGTTTTTTGGATTTGCTCCCTTTCGTGTGGGAAGAAGGGATGGACGTCACAGATTCAAATAACTTTAGTTAAAACTAATAATTATACATATATATATAGTAGTCACTCCACACCCACAAGTAGATCACTAGTGAATTGTAGCGCTAAACACCGGGTTTCGACACCCACGTTGGGGACAACATAGACAGTCCGTTTTGTGCTTAACCCTTACGAATAAACAGAGAACTCATTTCCTTTTTTGTTTAATTTAGAGCAAAGATTCATTGGGCTGTCTGCTGTGTGTACCGCCGAGAATCGAATCCCGGGTTTTAGCGTTGTAAGTTCGGCTGTCTCATCGGAAGACGGCTAATTATTCTGAAGTACCACAGACATGTAATATTTAACTCACTAAGTAATCATCTATCATTCATAACAAAAGGTAGTATTCAGTGAATTTTATATGCAAAAACGGCTCGTTTGGGTTCAGAAAATATGTTAAATAGAAGAGCGAACAACGTTTCGACCTTCTTCGGTCATCGTCAGGTTCACAAAGAAAGAGGTAACCTCTTCTATCTAAAATATTTTCTGAACCCAAACGAGCCGTTTTTGCATATAAAATTCTCAACAAGTGGGTTTCTCGACATCACTGATTAGTATTCAGTGAAGCCTACTGGTATTTTTATATTTTGTTAATCTGAGAATAATTTATGATGATTTATTTTCACAAATACTTTTAAAATAACTGCGTTTCACTGCACCTTGTTCTGCTACCCACCCGCGACAGCAAAGTTTCTGAACCGTCTGTCTAACCCATCGTTTAGTGTGCGTCTTCACGTAGCATGTACAGAGGGCGACACCATCTACAGATTATCCAAAATGTTAGTGTTGTAAGAATTACAAACTATTTTTCCTTTTTTACTGCAAAACATAAACTCTTAAATATCTCACAACCCATTTCAAGTCACCCAACAGCATCTCAATGGGATTAAGATCTGGGCTTTGACTCGGCCATTCCAGGACTCTCCATTTCTTAGTTTTCAGCCAGTCCTTGGTGGATTTACTAGTATGTTTTGGGTCATTGTCGTGTTGTAGGGTCCAGTTCCGCTTCAGCTTTAATTTTTGTACAGATGGTCTCACATGATCCTCAAGCTTCCTCTAATACACAATAGAATTCATGATGGATTCTATGATTGTGAGCTGTCCAGGTCCTGCTGGAACAAAGCAGCCCCAAACCATGACACTTCCACCTCCATGATTCACAATTGGTATGAGGTTATTTTCCTGGAATGCTGTATTTAGTTTACGCCAAACATGCCCTTTGTTCTGGTGTCCAAATAATTCAATTTTGGACTCATCTGTCCAAAGAACATAATTCCACAAGTCCTGGTCTTTGTCTACATTTTCTCTGGTAAACTTCAGTCTGGCCTTAATGTTTCTCTTGCACACCTCCCACGCAAGTTAAACTTGTGCAGTCTCTTTCTGATTGTAGAGGCATGCAATTTCACATCAACAGTAGCCAGAGTCTGCTGTAGGTCCTGTGATGACATGTTAGGGTGTTTGGAGACCTCTTTTAGCATCTTGCAGTCTGCTTTTGGGGTGAACTTGCTTGGACAACCATACCTGTACATGTTGGCAATTGTTCTGAAAGCCTTCCACTTGTTGACTGTTTCCCGGACAGTGGAATGACTGATTTCAAAATCTTTTGGAGATCTTTTTAAATCCCTTACCAGACTCATAAGCTGCTACAATTTTCTTTCTGAAGTCCTCACACAGTTCTTTTACTCTCACCATGGTGCTCACACTCACTTCAACAGGCAGGAGCACACCAAACTGAATGTCTGAGGTTTAACTAGGGTAAGCCTCATTCAAAATGCTGAGTAACGATCTTCTAATTATGTGCACCTGGTGTGATACATCTGTGTGTGAGTTGAGCCATTTTAAATGGGAATAAATGTGGGGGTGTCCTAACTTTTACCTCAGTCAGAATATGCATTTTTGAAGCATGACATTTACAGAAGATCTTGAAAAGTCTTTTCTTCAGTTTTAATTGTTTAGTTATATTCCTATAATCTCTCAGTATTGTTAAAATTGAGATTAAATATCCATATATCCAAAAATGTTACAAAAATTCACAGGCTTTCATAGGGTTTTCTAACTTTTTTACATGATTGTATATCACCAGAGTTGCTGTGTCTGGCGAAATATATCATTAGAGTTACTGTGTCTGACCAAATATATCATCAGAGCTAGTGTGTCTGACCAAATGTATCATCAGAGCTAGTGTGTCTTACCAAATATATCGTCTATAATAACACCTTGCAGGATGATAACACTGGTTTACAAAGAAATTGAGGAAAGCACAAAAATAGCTAATTTGGGGGTGCTGAATTCAGATTTGAAATCCGTTTTTACTCATCACCTCTAGTTTTTTAGATATGCATACTGTACATTTTGTACACATACTGTACATAAAGGCGTATATGCATTCAGGGTTAATTTCTAATATTGTGTGACTTATGTCTTCTTTTTCAGTTATTATGCAATAAATGTAAGTGATAGCATTACATTATATATATAGCTATATATCAAGACGGATCACCAGTTTCAGGAATCGAAACAAAGACCTTGCTTCATTTTACGACATGGAAAACAAGTTGTGCTACTGCACAAATGTACCTGGTTGTTCACTTTCCTTGGTTTGCCACATAATCCTTCAGACTTTTCATAGACTCTTCCAAGCGAAGTCTCAAGGCTGTGTTTCTGCAAAACGGGAATAAATATCCCAGCATTCCCACTGCACACTTTGTCCATCTAAAGGAGTCCTATGACAATATGAAGCTTCTTTTAGAAGCTGTTAAGTACAACCAGTACCAGTGGAGTCTGTGTGGGGACCTCAAGGTCATTTGTCTTCTTATGGGTATGCAAGCGGGCTTCACAAAGTACTGTTGCTTTCTCTGTCTCTGGGATAGTCGAGCTGTATCCCAGCATTACAAGCAGAAAGGCTAGGGGTCTAGAAGCACTTTCGTTCCTGGCGAACACAGCGTCAAGGAGAGTCCTCTGGTTGACATGAAAAAGGTGCTTCTTCCTCCTCTTCACATCAAGCTTGGTTTGATGAAGAAATTCGTAAAGGCCATGGACAAAAATGGTGCTGCCTTCCAACACTTGTCTACTGTGTTCCCAGGTCTCAGTGCTGCTAAGCTCAAAGAGGACATCTTTGTCGGACCTCAAATCCGAGAAGTGCTGAAGGATACTGATTTTGAGGAGCTTCTTACCTTAAAGGAACTGAGAGCATGGGAAGCATTTAAGTCAGTCTGTAGTGGCTTCCTTGGTAACACACGCGTACCAAATTACCAAGCCTGTATTGAGAAGTTGCTAAAGACTTATGAAGATATGGGATGCCGAATGTCACTCAAAATTCATTTTCTCCATTCCCACCTTAACTTCTTCCTTCCAAACCTTGGAGCAGTGAGTGATGAGCACGGAGAAAGATTCCACCAAGACATTACGAAGATGGAGAGCAACTACCAAGGCAAGTGGAACCCCAACATGATGGGAGACTTCTGCTGGATGCTCTTGCGTGACATCCGGAGACAAAATACACCAGATCATCTAAGAAAACACACTTCTAACTGTCTGCGGTACTATGAATTGTGTACATTGTGTCATCCAAGTATATTTATTCCGTCAGTGTTCTTTATCTATCCTGTTTTATCTGTAATAAGCTGCTGCAACTGTTATATACTCTGTATATGCTAAAATGAGACTATTTAAAAGCCAAAAAACTACAGGTGATAGAGCAAAACTGTTTATAAATTTGAATTCAGCACACCCAAATTAGTAAAAAACACCTATTCACATTCTTGCCTCAGACAAAAAATATTA
>MU034088.1:69069-91000 GCA_011833715.1 Carcinoscorpius rotundicauda | reverse complement strand
TCTCTAACCATGGCTTTAAGAATGACTTGAAGTACAACTTGTGGAAAAACACCACACGGTAAAGTGTTTAGTTTCGTTATTTTCAAGTTAGGTTAACAGTTTATTGGTATCGTTACATTCCTATTTGTTTAGGGGTAGAAACAATCTGAATGTGCTGATTGATTATGTTAGTTATTAATTTCGTTGGGAAATCATTCACACTTAAAGAAGATTTAATGTTAATTATTTCTATGTAAAATAATTTATGTTAGTGATGCGACTAAGAGCTTTTACCCAAAATTATAATAATATTTCTTTGGTTTGAATTTCGCACAAAGCTATACAAAGGCTATCTGCGCTATAAGTCCCTAATTTAGCAGTGTAAAACTAAAGGAAAGGCACCTAGTAATTACCAACCCTTGGACTACTCTTTTACCAACGAATAGTGGAACTGACTGTGACTTTATAACGACCCCACGGCTGAAAGGGCGACCATGTTTGGTGTGATGGGGATTCAAACCCGCGATCCAAAGATTACAAGTCGACTGCCTTAGCCATCTGGCCATTCTGGGCCTATTTCTTTCGTATAAAGTTATTATAGTTAAAATTACGAACCTGAAAAAGATATGTTTGTGATAAAGTCCAGTTTCAGACTTCACAAGGACAAAAACGGTATATAAGATGATGTTTATATTTCAGTGTTGTTTATTTGAATCTTGAAGAAGCTTTTCCAACTGTTCTTTATTCTCAGATACAGTAAAAAGTTTAATCCACATATAGCGATGACTGGAATAATTATGATATACTTTCAATCAACTCTTTTTAATGATGATAAACTGTGATGGTATAAGGGGAACTCAATCTAACACTAACTTCATTTATTTCATTGTATATAACATACCTTCCAGTTGAACAAAATATGTCTTTACTTGCTGTTTCACATAATTTGCGAAGTAAACCATCAAAATTACCTTCTTTATTGACAATAAAGTTTATCGCGCCGTGATGAAAATTAATTTTTTTAATGCTGTCAACCAAATCAAAACTTTTACTAGTTTTTGATATACTATCCTATATTAGACATGGTATATCTTAGTTTATGATATACTGTGCACGTTTGTGTGTATGTTCTCTTATAGCAAAGCCATATCGAGCTATCTGCGGAGTACACCGATGGGAACAGAACCTCTGATTTTAGCGTTGTAAATCCGCAGACTTACTGCTGTACCAGCGGGGGATATTATGATATACTATCCAATAATATATATATGTCTTAGTTTACGATGTGCTATTCGATATTAAATATATGTCTTATCGTGATATACTATCCGATATTAGATATAATATGCCTTCTACGACAGTATAATCCATAAAAACGAAAACATGCTAAAACATCCTTGACATAGAAACACGCCAATACAGAAATGTGGACTTTTCACGTAATAGTAGGCTCAGACAAGGAAACATGCCAATGTCGAAGTATGAAATATATACATGTTACGCATTTAGTTTAAATTAGTCATGGAAATGTGGACTTTACGTGTGATAGTAAACTCGAACATTGAAACATACTATTGTAGAAGTGGGGATTATATGTGTGTATAATACAAGATTCACATATGGAAACGTGTCAAAGTACAATGTGTGGACTATATATATAATAGTAGACTTGGAAAATGAAACGTGTCATGTAAAGATACGTACTTCATATACAACAGTAACTTGGAAGTAGAAACATACCAATGTTGATGTTTGGACTTCATATATAACAGTAACTTGGTTGGTGATGACTAGCTGCCTTCCCTCTAGTCTTACACTGCTAAATTAGGGACGGCTAGCACAGATAGCCCTCGAGTAGCTATGTGCGGAATTCCAAAACAAACGAACTCTCTCGTCAGGTCCCATCTCACCGTTAACGCGTGTGAGGTTGAAGAGAAACACCCAAACGACTACCAAGTTTTTAAAAAAAAAAAAGTAGAGTTTGGAGTACAAGATAATTTTGTAATAAGTACGTCATCAAAATAAACGTTTCGTGTTGTTAAACAGACAGTCGGTCACCCGATCTATAAGTCACTATTAGGATTATACAACATGAAAAAGAAACAATTGTTTCTACGACACCAATAAATAACCTTAAAATAGCGCAATTTGTGATTTTAAATAATATCATGCCAAGACAACCACAACGAAATAGAGAAAATGCGATTTTAATAATTGGGAAACGGAATTTTTAAAGATTTTTTTCACTTTAAAATCAGTAAGTGTTAGTATTTATAAATCACCCAAAGTAGGAAACAGTATCGAGTTTCATGTTGTGAATCGCCTGTCCAGAAATGAGGGTTAACAATTTAAGGAAAGGATGTAAGTGTTTGGAACCTTAAGATAAACTTTACCACGTATTGAAATATATGTTACCAAGGGTAATACTGAACTAAATAGCTTTAACTTCTTTGATTGTATTGGTTTGAATGAAAGAAGGTCGAAACGTTGTTCGCTCTTCTATTTAAAATATTTTCTGAACCCAAACGAGCCGTTTTTGTATATAAAAATCATTAGACCTGAATTCACAATGATTCTTAATACTTTTTGAAGATTTTCTACTGGTGTTGCCAAAATGTAATATTATTTTGACCTTTAACTTAAAATAATTAATTTTCATATTTTAAAATTAAAGACATCAAGAAATAACATAATGATATTTAATTTATTAAACTATAGACGTGGTAAAAAGTTCAATGTTTTTTTCTCAAATCTAATCCAAACTGAAATGCATATTATATACAACAGGTTTGCTTCGGTGTAAAGAAATATTTTACTTTCTTTACCAATTTGTGTAGAAATATTTTCTCTTCTTTACCAGTTTTGCTTCAGTTTCTGGGAATATTTTACTTTCTTTACTAGTTTTGCTTCAGTTTCTGGGAATATTTTACTTTCTTTACTAGTTTTGCTTCAGTATGTGGGAATAATTTACTTTCTTTACCAGTTTTGCTTCAGTGTATAGGAATATTTTACTTTCTTTACCAATCTGTGTAGGAATATTTTACTTTACCAGTTTTATTTCAGTGTATAGGGACATTTTACTTTCTTTACTGGTTTTTTTTCGGTGTATGGGTATAGTTTTTAAAGTGACTTTATTGGCTTTGGACACATTTAAATATGTATCCTTGAGGTTTAATAGTGCAGTAAATCAAATCATATTTTGAGATCTAACAACAACTTTTTGAGTATTATTTTCCTTTATTCATTTTCAGTCATGAACCCATCCCATTGAGTCTGTGAGAAAAGAAAACTTTAATATATAACTAGACATAAAGTAGGAAGTACTGAACACACAATAACATATGTGTTTCTCTGGACTTGAGTCCTGCACAGTCAATGTAACAGTTTCTTTTGGTTTGTTTATATTTCTGGATAAGGTTTAACTGATTGAAACATTCAAAGACTATCAAGGCAACCAGCTGATTCTTAAATAGCACCTTTGTACTTCTATAGTTACAAAATAACTACGAATCACAAGTATTGGTCTAACATGTCTTGTCAACTTGCCCAGCACACCTTATAGCCTATAACTTAATTAGTTTATGAAACATGTTACTAATATAATAAGCAAGTCATACCCAAATGGTCAAATCTAATAAAGGCACTAATCCTGGGGCTTTGGAATGAAATGTTGGGAACAGTTTATGATTAATAACATTTATCTAATAACGAAAACAAAATCACCACTAATTACACCGCACAACAAACATTTTGCTTCTTGAACATTGTTGGGTGTTCCTTATAGATTTTTAGCAGCTGATTACTAAAATCACAACCAAATTTGCCCATCACGTACCGTTTCATTGAAATCTTCAGTTTCATCAGGACATTACTACAATGGAAAAATGATATCAGGACAGCTGGAATTCGTCAATGCTTGCTGACTAGTGTTGGACATTGCAACGTGATGCACCGGACATTGAATACAAACAAAAATCAGGAGCAAAACACTTTTAATGATGTTAAACTTAATACCGTATTAGAAACATAAATGCAATTAAATAAGTTATTGCCGGTTAACAGTTAACTGTCTACTTCTCAGAGTTCCTACGTGATGAACAAAACTAAAACTATTTGAGCATACCCACCAGATACCTGCCACAATCAGCAAAAACTTTTCAGGAAGCAAAACTACTCAAAACAATTGTTGTGCAGTGTTATATGAACCATGTTATGAAACATAGAAACTCTTTAACCTAAACATCTTTTATTTTAATTTCATAACTGTTTATATAAGTGAATAAGTTATGTGTATATCTTGGTCATCAGTGTGTGATAGAGTTTAAAATATTTAAAACAAGAAATTACAATCACTCAGCAAAAGTTTGAGTTAGAACTCTGAGTTTCTGATAATATTAGTAAACTGAGAAAGATTAAAAACAGTTTTTCTCCATTTTGCTTTCCAAACATATATTTATATTTCATTTAGAAACAGATTTTACTGTAACAAAACATTCTTCCTTCACTCTGTTAACAAGTAATATATTTATCTTTTCTGCAATAATTGTTAGTGACAACAAATGCACCTTAACAAGGAAGTGTACTACAATAGATTAAAACTAAAATCTTCATATATAATAATTTATACTTTACAATTTCATTTCAATCATGCTCTAAGATAAAGATTTTCATAAACACTACAACTTGATATGGATAATATAGCTAACTAAAATAATTTTTATCCAAATACAACATTTTCTAAATGCAGTGGATTTTAGTACTCTACAATTTTCTTTTTGCCTCCGAAAACCAAAGAGATAACTGTGTTAAGTCCCTGCAACAAATGGAACTTTCAGATATACCTTATTTTTATATTCATGTGAACTGGTTCATGTTAGATAATGTACAAGTTTTCTGATAAAAAATGAGAGATCACAACATGATCATAATGCTCAATTATATAAAGTTTCTGTAAACTTTAATCAGATTTCCTGTCAGCTGCTAAGATCCTTAAAGTTGCTCCTATAAAGAGCTGTGACAAATGTGGCCAAACTCCTTAAAGTTGCTCCTATGATGGACTGTGACACATGTGGCCAAACTCTTTAAAGTTGCTCCTATGAAGAACTAAGACAAATCTAATAAAACGTGGAAGCAGTGAAAAACGAAAATCTCACTTTCCATTATGGGCTATTGATGACTCCTCAGTAACAACAAGGTCCGGAACATACGTATTTCAAGTACATCATTTTGGTGTCTAGATTATGTCAAGAGCTTAAAGAACATGATGGCCAGACTGATGTTGACAAACAAAACCATCATAACAAACTGTTGTCTGGAAATCCAGTCCTAAGTAGAAAACGATCATGTTACTAAAGATCCATAAAGATCTTTAAAACTACAACTTCAGTTAATGATTCACAGAAATTAAAAATATAAATCAAATATTCTTAGTTTTTAACTTACACTGAACAATGAAAATATGAATATTTATAAAACACGAACTGTCAAAACGAGATGCAAACATCACACCTGGAGCAACATTTTCAGTTCTCTGCTATTTTAGGTCAGTTTTATATTATAACCTCTTAAACAATATTATTATGTTTTTCAACTCTGAAGAGGCCACTAGAGGCATACATGTGAAACTGTTTTATTTGGTGGTAAAACCACAGCTGAATGTCTCTAGTATTCTCCACGTCTTGAAAAAGGAAAATATTCCTTATGTGCACAGAAAGATAAACATGGCATATCTGTACAAAACTATAATATTAAATACATGTTTATCATTCATTACTTATGTGTTAAATAAATTAATGAGTATGAAATAGTGATTGTAAAATATTTATTTTAATATTTCATCTTGAAGAATTATCAGGTAACATTAATCACTGACCTTTGTCTCTCAGGGTAAAGTTATCAGGTAATACTAATTACTGATTTTTGTCTCTCAGGGTAAAGTTATCAGGTAGTACTAATCACCGACCTTTGTCTCTCAAGGAAATGTTATCAGGTAATACTAATCACTGACCTTTGTCTCTCAGGGAAATGTTATCAGGTAATACTAATTACTGACCTTTGTCTCTCAGGTAAATGTTATCAGGTAATAATAATTACTGACCTTTGTTTCTCGGGATAAAGTTATCAGGTAATATTAATCACTGACCTTTGTCTCTCAGGATAAAGTTATCAGGTAATATTAATCACTGACCTTTGTCTCTCAGGGTAAAGTTATCAGGTAAAACTAATTACTGACCTTTGTCTCTCAGGGTAATGTTATCAGGTAATATTAATCACTGACCTTTGTCTCTCAGGGAAATGTTATCAGGTAATACTAATCACTGACCTTTGTCTCTCAGGGAAATGTTATCAGGTAATACTAATTACTGACCTTTGTCTCTCAGGGTAATGTTATCAGGTAATATTAATCACTGACCTTTGTCTCTCAGGGTGATGTTATCAGGTAATATTAATCACTGACCTTTGTCTCTCTGGGTAAAGTTATCAGGTAATATTAATCACAGACCTTTGTCTCTCAGGGTAAAGTCATCAGGTAATATTAATCACTGACCTTTGTCTCTCAGGGTAAAGTTATCAGGTGATATTAATCACTGACCTTTGTCTCTTAGGGTAAAGTTATCAGGTAATATTAATCACTGACCTTTGTCTCTTAGGGTAATGTTATCAGGTAATACTAATTACTGACCTTTGTCTCTCAGGATAAAGTTATCAGGTAATACTAATCACTGACCTTTGTCCCTCAGGGTAATGTTATCAGGTGATATTAATTTCTGACCTTTGTCTACAGTTGTTAATGTATACTGAATTTTCAGGAAACCATGTTTTGAAAACATACATTTTTGTTAATCTCTAAGTAAATGACAAATATCTTCATACTTTAAAGGCTTATTTGTTTATTTTGCTTAAATGCAAAGAATCAAATTTGCATATCGTTTTTTTATCACACACACTGAATAAAGAGTTGGAATCTTTAGGGACATCTCATAATTATTACTAGTGCTTTTATAATATTTTACTTTCGTAAACAGATCTGTTAATACGTATAGCGAGTGACGCATTAGAAGCAAATTAGGATAAAGAACCACGTGACCTGCAGATGTGTGCTTTTATTCAAGTTCCTCTTAAATGTGACGTAATGATTATTTGATTTTATCAGAAGTAGCTTGAACTTGGGATCTCTACTCACTGAATTAAAGGGTTCATCCATTTAACAATTTTTGAACGATTTAATAATTATTTCTTATTTTAAACATTCAGCTTGTAACTATTACACGAGTCGTCACTGTACCTTGGCTTCTCGAACCTAATTTAAAATATTATAGTACCGTTGATTCAGTCATGCGCCGTTGTTTCTTTCCGCTGTTTAAGTCTGTTCTAAATACAATATTGAACGTTTTCATGTACACATAAATTTTCAGTAACTGATAGGTTTTCATTCATCACTGCTCGCAAACAAAGAAAGAAACATCCGTTAACAAAAACTAATAATAATACATATACTGGTAAATGATTTCTGTATCTGTTTACAAAAGTATTAGGCCCAGCATGGCCAGGTGGTTAAGGCACTCGACTCGTAATTTGAGAGTCTTGGGTTCGAATCTCTCTCAAACAAAATATGCTCGACCCTTCAGCCGTGAGGGCGTTACAATGTTTCGGTCAATCTCACTATTCGTTGGTAAAAGTGTAGCTCAAGAATTGGCGGTGAGTGATGATGACTAGCTGCCTCCCTTTTAGTCTTACACTGCTGAATTAGGGACGGCTGGCGCAGATAACCCTCGAATAGCTTTGCGCAAAACAAAAAAAAACAGAAGTATTAAAATAAATCCGTCAGTTAAAATCATAATTTAATTACTTCAGCTGAGAATGTTAATGTTTTAATGACCTTTACTAATATCTAATTTTATAATACATCAAAGTGTTAACTACAGACCCTAATTCTCGAACAATTTATGAAAGACAAATCAAATAAAACAATTCATAAATCACTTTTTGTTCGAAAACATCAGTATTTGCAAACTGGTGAACTGGATATTAATTATTGTCTGTTTGTTTTTTGAAGTTCACAAAAAGCTACTCAAGGGCTATCTATGCTACCCGCCAGCTAGTCATCACCGCCAACTCTTAGGCTACTCTGTTACCAACGAATCGAAGGATTGACCGTCACATTATAATGCCCCCATGGCTGAAAATGCGAGCATGTCTGGTGCGACGGGTATGCGAACCCGCGACCCTCAGATAACAAGTCGCACGCCTTAACCCACCTGGCCATGCCGGGCTGACTGTTTATTAAACAGTAACGAGGGTATTTTCGTCTTCTGTTAAAGAGGGACTATTCTTAATTCTATGCTATAATTGCTTTAATATTGTACTCGATTTTAATAAGGCCTGAGACTTCCTATTATGTGGACAACTCACCTTAACATCAGAGTTCAAAAGATACAATAACGGGTTGGCACGTTCTTGATCCGTTTGCTCCTGCATCCTATGACTTGAGACTTCAGCCTTCGTCATAAGCTGGGTTTTCACTGACCCGGCCTGAATGTCAGGAAGGCTTTTCTTTCTTTGAATAAGGCCAAACTTTCTCGGTTGAAACTGGAAAGGTGTTTGTTTTCTTGCTGCTTCCCCGTAAAGTGACGACATTCTTTGCAAGTTGGTATCAGATAACTTACTTTCGTTATTAGTCGGCTGAAGGATGGTCAAGCTGGCATTGCTATCGGCCTCGCTATCAGTAGGTGCGAAACAGATGAATCCAGGATCACCCTGACCCTGAAAGCTTTCATCATAAAGGCCGGGGAGTGTGGATTGACGGGGTACGTACCCGGGAGATAGATCATCATTGTCCATGCTTTCTGAAACCCCGGAGTCTGGGGTACAGTCGGGGGCATAGCTTGTGGGCTGATGAGTTAGATTCAAACGAGGCTGAGCAGCTTGCGATTTGGAGAAATTCTCTGAGAATTGACTCCCACAAAACTGAGGTTTAATGGTAGCTGTGTCTCGTGTGTATTGGTCAAGGTGGTCAGAGATCGACCGCTGAACGGTATAGTTCCCCTCTCCAAAACTGAGGTGGTTTTGACGTCGTAAAGACCCCCTTAGTTTCCGATTTATGGGTTCATTGCTTATCAATGTGCTAGAAGGATCGAGATAACTGACAGAATTTTGGCTCGAGTGATGGGGTTCTTGTGCAGGGGGGTTTCCCCGGAATGTAGCGCGACTACCACACCGATCAATGTTCGTTGTCGAAGTGTCCAAAGTAACGGGTTCCTTTTGTCCATATTCTCCTACATTTGAGGCGAGGCTGTTGTCTTGAGGAACAAAGAGAGATTTTTGATGAAGGTTTTTGCTTGGTGCAGTACTAGAGGAACTTTGTAACTCCTTGTTATGTTTCTTCTTCAGTATTTCAGTTCCTTTCATATAAGATAGAGAAAAAAATATAGTAATAAAATCATGTTTGGAACATTAAATTACATCTCTACGAATTATTATCGTACGTTCACCAACATAATGACGCAGTGTAAAAACGGAACAACAAAATATTAATTCGTATTTAAAACCAGCTCTGAAATTAATACAACACTGTCAGTTTTATTCAATTTTCAAACAACATGTGACAATTAGTGAAGTGACTGAAATTTCGTTAATTAAGGATCTTTTCGATGCTTTTATAGAGATTTGTTCGTAATCGTTGAGTTGTGTCGTATACCAGATTCAAAACAAAGAAACACATGCATACGCAAACGACTTATTTTACCTTCTAATTCCAAGATAATACGTCAAATAATGTAATCATATTCAGTGTAGCAAATATACCAGAAATCAAAACTAGTTAATATAAGTTATTTCAGTGAGGTAAAACACCGCATCTCAGTTACCTCACAGATATCACGTTTCGAAGATCAGATCAATTTATAAAACTGTCTTCCTGACTAATTGTCACAGTTCATGCTGAGACCCACGGAGTCATGACGACGTATCTGATTGTCATACGGTGTACACTGAATTTAGAACTACCTAACAGTGCAATGACCCCAGTGATAGTTTTATGACTACAGGTCTGATACCAGTACAGAAAACATTAAGTGGTGTGGATACGCATGATATTACACTTGGAAATGTGTTAATGTTGTTGGATTTCGTGTTGAGCTATTAGAGAAGTCTCTGAGCTAACCTTTCCATATGTTCACTGACAGCTTAGAGGAAAGGAAAGTAGGCAGCAGTACATTCCGCCAACTTGTCAGCTACTTTAATCAAGTAATGGGATTCATAAGCGTGACTTTCTTTCGGCAGTAACGTGGTGCGAACCTCGAACCAAAAGTCGAACACGAAAGCAACTGGGTGGTACTTGTTAAATTCAGAAAAAGACACCCAATACTGATTATCTGATAATAAGAAGGTGATTTCGGTACATTACTCAACTATTTGTACATTAGCATATAGTATCATTCTAGTAATAATAGTATTTATGTATGTAACAGTTGTATCTATGTATGTCAGCATGTTCATGCGTGTAAGTAACAGTTGTATCTACGTATGTAAGTAAACTCTTCAAAAAAAAAGAAACGCAAAAGGCAAAATTTGATACAAATTGTTAATAAGTTTATTCCGGGTAGTTCTGTATGACATGTGTGAAACTTTGCACATTCACTGCTAAACATCCAAAGTCTGCAAAGGATAAGTCCACACTCACTAGGTGAAGTTTAACATCACTCAACGTCAATAACAGGTATGCCCCCCCCTTAAGCATCAATAATTGCTTGGCATCTCCTGGCCATGGAAGCGATGAGAAGACGAATCACATCCTGTGGAATGGTTGTCCACTCAGCCTGCAAAGCTGCTGCAAGCTGAGGTAGAGTCTGCGGTTGAGGTTGTCGCTGTCGCAGACGTCGGTCCAACTCGTCCCAAAGATGTTTCATGGGGTTTAAATCTGGTGACCTGGAGGGCCAGGGAAGAACGTTGGTGTTGTGGTGTTTCAAGAAGACAGCGGTGAGTCGGGCTGTGTGAGGACGGGCGTTGTCATGTTGAAAAACGTCGTTGACGTTCACCATGATGGGTTGGACATGGGGCCTAAGAATCTCGTCGACGTATCGTTGAGCCGAAAGATTCCCTCGAATGTGCAAAAGGTCTGTTCTGGAATTGTTAGGCGATGGCAGCCTTCATCATGACGCTGCCACCACCAAATCTGTCAACTTCCTGCACACAGTTTGCTGCAAATCGTTCACCTCGGCGACGGTAAACACGGGTCCTTCCATCCTGCCTACGAAGCATAAAACATGATTCATCTGAACCAAACATGCCTCCATCGTCGATGAGGCCATACCTGATGTGCCTGACTCTACTGCAACCGTGCCTGACGATGTTGCTGGGTGAAGATGACGCTTCTGACTGGACGTCGAGGTCGGATTCCTGCATCTCGTAGACGGTTGCGTACGGTCTGATCGGAAATCCTACGCAGCCCTGGAATGGTTGAGGCAGTAGACGTCGCAATGGTGGTCCTATCGTGTAGATGACGTAACCGGATGTAGCGATCTAGTACGGGCGTGGTCACACGAGGTCTGCCAGATCGTGGACGGTCACGAGTTGATCCATGTTGTTGGTGACGATTCCATAGCCTTATGATGGTGCTTGGGTGGACATTCACAGCTCTGGCAACATCTGATCGAGATTCGCCTGCTTCCAAGGGACCAATGGCGTTGTTGCGTTGTGTTTCAGTCAGTCTTGGCGTAACTGTATTGCGTGTCGGTGGGTTAACACTGAGCTATGGAAACCGAGAACCCCGTTATTTTTATAGGGATTTTGCACATGTTGCACTTGCGGAACATGCAGATCTCTCAAACAAATTTATTGGACACGAATGCGTTTTGGCGAAAAATCCGATGTTTTCTTCCGTTTTTAAAGTGCACAACTTTTACTGTCATTTTGGTCTGACAATCAGTGCCTTAACACGTGTAACATCACATACTCTGAGCTTGTAACGTTATTACATTTGTTTCTCTATAAAATAACAAAAATATCCCTTTTGCGTTTCTTGTTTTGAAGAATATACGTTTCTGTAGGTCACCACAGTACCTGTTATGAACAGTATGGTGTTGTAGATACATTAAATATGTACCACCATATACTAACATGATGATAAATATCTCTAATTGTTTGATTAAATCTTCCATATTGGTTACTAACACGTAATCCCCTCTCCTCAAACCAACACTTAGTCGAGGTCAAAGTTGAGCAGTCCAGCTTTTCTAACAAGAAGATTCACAACTGAGGACCGGTCTTTATTAAGTGGGACTTCAATGAGTGTGTCAACAAATGAGCAGCCGAAACATACGATTTCAGTGAGTAGTAAGATAAAAATGTCAATAATACATGTGAACAAAGATTTCTTTACCTGGCTGGTGGAACTCTGGAGAATATTGTTTGGCTATTATTCTAGATACGTCCGAATCTTCCTTCGCATGAACTGCTGAAACACCAGCGAGTTCTGACTTCCCTCGAGCTGTTGCTGTCCTGGAACAACAACAGAACTTATCCTGGACTTAACCTTCACAGAACACTTAGCCTAACTTATCCTGGACATAACCTTCACAAAACACTTAGCCTAACTTATCCTGGACATAACCTTCACAAAACACTTAGCCTAACTTATCCTGGACATAACCTTCACAAAACACTGAGCCTAACTTATCCTGGACATAACCTTCATAGAACACTTAGCATAACTTATCATGGACATAACGTTCACAGAACACTTAGCCTAACTTATCTTGGACATAACCTTCATAGAACACTTAGCCTAACTTATCCTGGACATAACATTCACAGAACACTTAGCCTAATTTATCCTGGACATAACCTTCACAGAACACTTAGCCTAACTTTTCCTAGACATAACCTTCACAGAACACTTAGCCTAACTTATCCTGGACATAACCTTCACAGAACACTTAGCCAAACTTATCCTGGACATAACCTTCACAGAACACTGAGCCTAACTTATCCTGGACATAACCTTCACAGAACACTGAGCCTAACTTATCCTGGACATAACCTTCATAGAACACTTAACCTAACTTATCCTGGACATAACATTCTCATTTAAATAAAAAAAAACAATTTGGTCAATAATTTGAATACTTTTGACAGTAAATGAAGCGCAGACCCGAAGGTAAATTTCACTTCAGATTGTTCTCAGTGGATAGCAGTGAGATTAGGTTATTATTATATCTTTCTCTATCCTTACAAACCAAGGTAAATACGAGATATTTTTAGGGTATAAAATTTACCTTTTAAAAATAGATGTCAACTATGTTCTGTTTATTTTCGCTTGTTTATTATATCGGTAACAATATTCTGTTTAAGACATTCGATATAATTCGTTTATCATATTGGTGCTATACATCTTTTAACTTTTACAGAATAAATGTTTCTCGCCCTGTAAATCATGTTACATTACATGAGGAATGTCAACATAGCTTCGAAATAAGTAATATTAATTTCTTAGCGGTATAAGCATGAACTATAATCCTGACTTGGCCATCTAAATACTTGAACAAAATATTCGACAGTTCTCATGAAATGAGATTAGTATGAAAACACTAAACACACCAGTGGAGTGAGAGTGTGGCGTGTGTAAAAACCCAGTATGAAAAACACTAAACACACCAGCGGAGTGAGGGTGTGGCATGTGCAAAAACCCAGTATGAAAAACACTAAACACACCAGCGGAGTGAGGGTGTGGCGTGTGCAAAAACCCAGTATGAAAAACACTAAACACACCAGCGGAGTGATAGTGTGGCGAGTGCAAAAACCCAGTATGAAAACACTAAACACACCAGCGGAGTGAGGGTGTGGCGTGTGCAAAAACCCAGTATGAAAAACACTAAACACACCAGCGGAGTGAGGGTGTGACATTGCAAAAACCCAGTATGAAAAACACTAAACACACCACTGGAGTGAGAGTGTGGCGTGTGTAAAAACCCAGTATGAAAAACACTAAACACACCAGCGAAGTGAGGGTGTGGCGCGTGCAAAAACCCAGTATGAAAACACTAAACACACCAGCGGAGTGAGGGTGTGGCGTGTGCAAAAACCTAGTATGAAAAACACTAAACACACCAGCGGAGTGAGGGTGTAGCATGTGCAAAAACCCAGTATGAAAAACACCAGCGGAGTGAGGGTGTGACAGTGCAAAAACCCAGTATGAAAAACACTAAACACACCACTGGAGTGAGAGTTGGCGTGTGTAAAAACCCAGTATGAAAAACACTAAACACACCAGCGAAGTGAGGGTGTGGCGTGTGCAAAAACCAGTATGAAAACACTAAACACACCAGCGGAGTGAGGGTGTGGCGTGTGCAAAAACCTAGTATGAAAAACACTAAACACACCAGCGGAGTGAGGGTGTAGCATGTACAAAAACCCAGTATGAAAAACACTAAAAACACCAGCGTAGTGAGAGGGTGGCGTGTGCAAAAACCCAGTATGAAAAACACTAAACACACCAGCGGAGTGAGAGTGTGGCGTGTGCAAAAACCCAGAATGAAAAACACTAAACACACCAGCGGAGTGAGAGTGTGGCGTGTGTAAAAACCCAGTATGAAAACACTAAACACACCAATGGAGTGAGGGTGTGGCGTGTGCCAAAACCCAGTATGAAAAACAGTAAACACACCAGCGGAGTGAGGGTGTGGCGTGTGCAAAAACCCAGTATGAAAAACACTAAACACACCAGTGGAGAGAGGTTGTGGCGTGTGCAAAAACCCAGTGTGACGAAAAATTCAAACAATTTGATCCCGTCTGGCCCAGCATGACTTTATGAACTTAGAACGCTAAAATGCGGTCTTCGATTTTCCGACAAGGAGTGAGTATATATGTATTCTCAAGACGACGTGTATGTGTTTTAAAATTTTAATTAAAATAAAGTACAAAACAAAGTTTCGACCTTCTTAGGTCATCTTTAGGTTAACAAAGACAGTAGATAGGGCTGTGCTTTACGTTAAGACAAACACAATTATGTACCTTTAGACTAAAGCCAGTTACCATAACGTTGGTAAAAAAATAGTGCAAGAGTTGGCGGTGGGTGGTTATGAGATGCTACTCTCCATCTAACCTTACAATGCTAAATTAGAGACGGATAGCGCAGATAACCCTCGTGTAGCTTAGCGCGAAATTCAAAATACAAACAACAGAATGCAAGTTCCAGGTTGTTTTCTTTAAATAACTAATATTTTATAAATAATAAATAACTTATATTTTATATATACATAAATAACTTATATTTTACAAATAATAAATAACTTATATTTCATAAATACATAAATTGTAGAGGGCGATATTTCATGTCTTTAATTTTCTGTGCAAATCATTGTAATAAGTGATACGACAGTTACCAAAACACACATATTATACCATTTGACGAAATGGAACACAAAGAAAAGACCACTTTGTACATTATACTAAAACTAAAATTCACCATAATGATAAAACGTATTGAACCTATAAACCAGGCACTAAAAACTGTACCGTGACAAAGCTTTGTTGAACCTATAAACCAGTAACTGAGAACTGTACTGAATTTCAAAGAGGTGAAACCGTGACATAACTTTGTTGAACTTATAAATAGGGCACTAAAAACTGTACTGAACCACAAAGAGATGAAACCCTAACAAAGCTTTGTTGAACCTGTAAATAAGGCAATAAAAACTGAAATGAATCACAAAGAGGAGGTGAAACCGTGACAAAGCTTTGTTGAACATATAAATCAGGCAATAAAAACTGTACTGAACCACAAAGACGAGATTAAAGCATGACAAAGCTTTGTTGAACCTGTAAACAAGGCAATATAAACTGTACTGAACCACAAAGAGGAGATGAAACCGTGACAAAGCTTTGTTGAACCTATAAACCAGACAATAAAAACTGTACTAAACCACAAAGACGAGATTAAAGCATGACAAAGCTTTGTTGAACCTATAAACCAGGCACGTAAAGACTTTTCTGAGTCAAAAAGACATGATAAAACCGTGGTAATACATGTTCTACTATTTAATGTACACGACGAGAAATGCAACACACGACCACTAACAACTCCACAACTTGTCGTAATGTAACTGGCAGTTGTGGTTAACGTTCCTCTAATATTACCTCGATATAGCAATGTCAGCCTTTTGCAATGCCACTTGTGAGGCTCTAGCAGCTGCGTTTACAGCGCCATCTATTCTCTCACGGAACTTGGCTGATCGGAACAGGACCAGGTGTTTCTTGTTCATCAGGAAATTGTTTTTGTACTTCCCTTCCTCTTTGGACCCGTCTTTAAAAGAGGTTATTCCATACCCATACTTCCTGTTGTTGTACCACTCCCCCTCATATTTCAGTCCGTCTGATCTTTCCGAGATTCCAAACCCACACCGTCTGTCATTTTTCCATTCCCCCATGTAAGTCTCCACCACACTGGCGTCTATGATGTCGTCTTGACTGACAAAACTGACGTTGGAATCGGTGTGAGCCGAAGTTCGGGTTTTGGCTGAGTGTGTAGACCCAGAACTGGTCGAACTGGTTGTTGACCCCGTGCTTCGGACAGAACCACTTGCTCCCCGCCGGTCAATGTCTCCAGTGCTACGCTGTTTCTTAAGTCTCAAACCCTAAATAAATAAAAAAATACCAGAATCATTACACCTGTAGAGACAGAAAGTCTCTATGTATAAACATCAGTGATTGGTTTATACAGTACTAGTTATGCATATCATTACACCTGTAGAGACAGAAAGTCTCTATGTATGAACATTAGTGATTGGTTTATACAGTACTAGTTATGCATATCATTACACCTGTAGAGACAGAAAGTCTCTATGTATGAACATTAGTGATTGGTTTATACAGTACTAGTTATACATATCATTACACCTGTACAGACAGAGAGTCTATATGTATAAACATTAGTGATTAGTTTATACAGCACTAGTTATGCATATCATTACACCTGTACAGACAGAGAGTCTCTATGTATGAACATTAGTGATTGGTTTATACAATTCTAGTTATGCATATCATTAAACCTGTACAGACAGAGAGTGTACAGAGCCATGGTTTAGTTTTTGCTGAAACAACAACAACAAGTAAACTGTATAGATGGACAGTTGTTTCTGGGTGGTAACTAGATTTATTGAACACCAAAACATCTGGACGGTAGTGGTTAATTACCTGCCAAACAGTAATTGACTGTCCAAAATATTATTGTATTTCACTCAAATTACTCGGTTTTCTAGTTAACATTAGATGGATGTTAACAATTACTTCTTCTAGAATGTGTAATTAATTACAGGATTTACAGAAATTAAAACCTTATTTTTTTGTAACCTATGACGAATTCTAGAGTTTATATTAGTTACATGGGTAGAACACCTTTTTCAGATCCAGTGAATGACATATGTAATTTATTTAGTCTATTAGACATGACGTTTTCTGTTTCTTCTTTTGG
Source organism: Carcinoscorpius rotundicauda (assembly GCA_011833715.1). Taxonomy (NCBI): domain Eukaryota; kingdom Metazoa; phylum Arthropoda; class Merostomata; order Xiphosura; family Limulidae; genus Carcinoscorpius; species Carcinoscorpius rotundicauda. Next base: position 73,554 of record MU034088.1, on the reverse strand, counting down.
ATTGTGTGTATTAGACATAATGTGCATCATCACTGAGTTTCCTATCACTTATTAACTTCTCTTCATCACTGCTCTAATCTTCAATAACAAAACAGTTTTATCCAGATTTCATCCGTGACTTGGGCATTCGAAATCCATACAATTTGTCCTAAGGCCTTCAATGAATAAGAAATAATTGTCGAATCAAAGAAGGAATACATTTGACATTCAAAGTTGGTGGTAAATACAAATTTTTGTTATTCTGAATCAACGATTGCTGTTCAAATTCCCTCGAGTAAATACATTTTACAGTATTCATTCGACCAATATTTTTCTTGAACTGACCATCACAGAACTGAATTAACTTGGCTACCCTAACTCTATCAATCTTTACAAGTTCTTCAACTGAATGGAGAAGTATTGGATTTTATTGCAGTACAGCTGTGACGTAGCAATCACTATGCTGTTACAAGTTAGTTTAACCTGACACTAGAACCATCTAATGAGGACTCGACACCTTCAGTTTCCAAATAAAACTTGTGGTATTCAACTTTCAGATGACGTTCATATATAAATTGAAGATACAAGAAAGTTATGTCAAACTTGGAAAGAATGAAAAGGTAGCATCTCTGGAGTGAAGAAATAAGCCTTCACTTCGTAAGGAATCCTACTTTGATTTTGTTTTGATGACTCAAAAATTTTGTCTCTGCAACTTATATATTAATATCTTATGAAAGTCAAATACCACAAATATACTTCTTACACTTTGGTTCAAGTTTATCTGTTTACTGGTTTACATATTTATAGCTAAGCAAAGATAAATAATAAGTTATATGTGCTTTGCCCTTCACGGGGTATCAAAACCCAGTTTATAGCCTTATAAGTCTTCACACTTAGTACTGTGTCACTAAATAAGGGGAGGAGAACGTGTTTACAGTGGTGTTGATTAATAAACCTTAACACAAGTCTGAAGAAGGATTCTGGTTGATTACTAACAACGACAGTTACAGTTGGTTCATTAGTGCAGTGTTGATTAATAGCCTTAACACAAGTCTGAAGAAGGATTCTGGTTGATTACTAACAAAGACAGTTGCAGTTGGTTCATTCCTGCAGTGTCGATTAATAACCTTAACACAAGCCTGAAGAAGGATTCTGGTTAATTACTAACAAAGTCAGTTGTAGTTGGTTCATCAGTGCAGTGTCGATCAATAACCTTAACACAAGTCTGAAGAAGGATTCTGGTTGATTACTAACAAAGACAGTTGTAGTTGGTTCATCAGCGTAGTGTTGATTAATAACCTTAACACAAGTCTGAAAAAGGATTCTGGTTGATTACTAACAAAGTCAATTGTAGTTAGTTCAACAGTGTAATGTCGATTAATAAACCTTAACATGAGTCTGAAGAAGGATTCTGGCTGATTACTAACTGAGACAGTTGTAGTTGGTTCATAAGTGTGGTGTCGATAAATAAACTTCCACACAAGTCTGAAGAAGGATCCTGGTTGATTACTAACAAAGACAGTTGTAGTTGGTTCATTAGTGCAATGTTGATTAATAAACCTTAACACAAGTCTGAAGAAGGATTCTGGTTGATTACTAACAAAGTAAATTGTAGTAAGTTCATCAGTGTGGTGTCCATTAATAAACTTCCACACAAGTCTGAAGAAGGATTCTGGTTGATTACTAACAAAGACAGTTGTAGTTGGTTCATTAGTGCAATGTTGATTAATAAACCTTAACACAAGTCTGAAGAAGGATTCTGGTTGATTACTAACAAAGTCAATTGTAGTTAGTTCATCAGTGTAGTGTTGATTAATAAACCTTAACACAAGACTGAAGAAGGATTCTGGTTGGTTACTAACAAAGACAATTGTAGTTCGTTTATCAGTGGAGAGTTGATTAATAACCTAAACACCAGTCTGAAGAAAGATTCTAGTTGATTACTAACAAAGTCAATTGTAGTTGGTTCATCAGTGCAGTGTCGATAAATAACCTTAACACAAGTCTAAAGAAGGATTCTGGTTGATTACCAACAAAGCAATTGTAATTGGTTCATCAGTGCAGTGTCGATAAATAACCTTAACACAAGTCTGAAGAAGAATTCTGGTTGATTACTAACAAAGACAGTTGTAGTTGGTTCATCAGTGCAGTTTCGATAAATAAACTTCCACACAAGTCTGAAGAAGGATTCTGGTTGGTTACTAACGAAGACAGTAGTAGTTGGTTAATCAGTGCAGAGTTGATTAATAACCTAAACACCAGTCTCAAAAAGGATTCTGGTTGATTACTAACAAAGACAGTTGTAGTTGGTTCATCAGTGTAGTGTCGATTAATAAACCTTAACACAAGTCTGAAGAAGGATTCTGGTTGGTTACTAACAAAGACAATTGTAGTTGGTTCATCAGTGCAGTGTCGATAAATAAACTTCCACACAAGTCTGAAGAAGTATTCTGGTTGGTTACTAACAAAGACAGTTGTAGTTGGTTCATCAGTGTAGTGTCGATTAATAAACCTTAACATAAGTCTGAAGAAGGATTCTGGCTGATTACTAACAAAGACAGTTGTAGTTGGTTCATCAATGTGGTGTCGATAAATAAACTTACACACAAGTATAAAGAAGGATTCTGGTTGGTTACTAACAAAGACAGTTGAAGTTCGTTCATTAGTGCACTGTCGATTAATAACCTTAACACAAGTCTGAAGAAGGATTCTCGTTGATTACTAACAAAGTCAGTTGTAGTTGGTTAATCAGTGTAGTGTTGATTAAGAAACCTTAACACAAGACTGAAGAAGGATTCTGGTTGGTTACTAACAAAGACAATTGTAATTGGTTCATCAGTGCAGTGTCGATAAATAAACTTTCACACAAACCTGAAGAAGGATTCTGGTTGGTTACAAACAAAGACAATTGTAGTTGGTTCATCAGTGCAGAGTTGATTAATAACCTAAACACCAGTCTGAAGAAAGATACTGGTTGATTACCAACAAAATCAATTGTAGTTGATTCATCAGTGCAGTGTCGATAAATAACCATAACACAAGTCTGAAGAAGGATTCTGATTGGTTACTAACAAAGACAGTTGTAGTTGGTTCATCAGTGAAGTGTCGATTAATAAACCTTAACACAAGACTGAAGAAGGATTCTAGTTGGTTACTAACAAAGACAATTGTAGTTCGTTCATCAGTGGAGAGTTGATTAATAACCTAAACACCAGTCTGAAGAAAAATTCTAGTTGAATACTAACAAAGTCAACTGTAGTTGGTTCATCAGTGCAGTGTCGATAAATAACCTTAACACAAGTCTAAAGAAGGATTCTGGTTAATTACCAACAAAGCAATTGTAGTTGGTTCATCAGTGAAGTGTCGATTAATAAACCTTAACACAAGTCTCAAGAAGAATTCTGGTTGATTATTAACAAAGCAATTGTAATTGGTTCATCAGTGCAGTGTCGATTAATAAACCTTAACATAAGTCTGAAGAAAGATTCCGGCTGATTACTAACAAAGTCAATTGTAGATAGTTTATCAATGCAGTTTCGATTAATCAACCTTAACACAAGTCTGAAGAAGGATTCTGGTTGGTTACTAACATAGAAAATTGTAGTTGGTTCATCAGTGCAGAGTTGATTAATAACCTAAACACCAGTCTGAAGAAGGATTCTGGTTGATTACTAACAAAGTCAATTGTAGTTGGTTCATCAGTGCAGTGTTCGATAAATAACAACACAAATCTAAAGAAGGATTCTGGTTGATTACTAACAAAGCAATTGTAGTTGGTTCATCAGTGCACTGTCGATAAATAACCTTAACACAAGTCTGAAGAAGGATTCTGGTTGATTACTAACAAAAACAGTTGTAGTTGGTTCATCAGTTTAGTGTCGATTAATAAACCTTAACACAACTCTGAAGAAGGATTCTGGTTGGTTACTAACAAAGAAAATTGTAGTTGGTTCATCAGTGCAGTGTCGATAAATAAACTTCCACACAAGTCTGAAGAAGTATTCTGTTTGGTTACTAAGGAGAACAGTTGTAGTTGTTCATCAGTGTAGTGTCGATTAATAAACCTTAACACAAGTCTAAAGAAGGATTCTGGTTGATTACCAACAAAGCAATTGTAGTTGGTTCATCAGAGCAGTGTCGATAAATAACCTTAACACAAGTCTAAAGAAAGATTCTGGTTGATTACTAACAAAGACTATTGTAGTTCGTTCATCAGTGCAGAGTTGATTAGTAACCTAAACACCAGTCTGAAGAAGGATTCTGGTTGATTACTAACAAAGACAGTTGTAGTTTGTTCATCAGTGTAGTGTCGATTAATAAACCTTAACACAAGTCTGAAAAAGGATTCTGGTTGATTACTAACAAAGACAGTTGTAGTTGGTTCATCAGTGCAGAGTTGAATAATAACCTAAACACCAGTCTGAAAAAGGATTCTGGTTGGTTACTAACAAAGACAATTGTAGTTGGTTCATCAGTGCAGTGTCGATTAATAAACCTTAACATAAG
>MU034088.1:0-68069 GCA_011833715.1 Carcinoscorpius rotundicauda | reverse complement strand
GTTCCTTATAGATTTTTAGCAGCTGATTACTAAAATCACAACCAAATTTGCCCATCACGTACCGTTTCATTGAAATCTTCAGTTTCATCAGGACATTACTACAATGGAAAAATGATATCAGGAGAGCTGGAATTCGTCAATGCTTGCTGACTACTGTTGGACATTGCAACGTGATGCACCGGACATTGAATACAAACAAAAATCAGGAGCAAAACACTTTTAATGATGTTAAACTTAATACCGTATTAGAAACATAAATGCAATTAAATAAGTTATTGCCGGTTAACAGTTAACTGTCTACTTCTCAGAGTTCCTACGTGATGAACAAAACTAAAACTATTTGAGCATACCCACCAGATACCTGCCACAATCAGCAAAAACTTTTCAGGAAGCAAAACTACTCAAAACAATTGTTGTGCAGTGTTATATGAACCATGTTATGAAACATAGAAACTCTTTAACCTAAACATCTTTTATTTTAATTTCATAACTGTTTATATAAGTGAATAAGTTATGTGTATATCTTGGTCATCAGTGTGTGATAGAGTTTAAAATATTTAAAACAAGAAATTACAATCACTCAGCAAAAGTTTGAGTTAGAACTCTGAGTTTCTGATAATATTAGTAAACTGAGAAAGATTAAAAACAGTTTTTCTCCATTTTGCTTTCCAAACATATATTTATATTTCATTTAGAAACAGATTTTACTGTAACAAAACATTCTTCCTTCACTCTGTTAACAAGTAATATATTTATCTTTTCTGCAATAATTGTTAGTGACAACAAATGCACCTTAACAAGGAAGTGTACTACAATAAATTGAAACTAAAATCTTGATATATAATAATTTATACTTTACAATTTCATTTCAATCATGCTCTAAGATAAAGATTTTCATAAACACTACAACTTGATATGGATAATATAGCTAACTAAAATAATTTTTATCCAAATACAACATTTTCTAAATGCAGTGGATTTTAGTACTCTACAATTTTCTTTTTGCCTCCGAAAACCAAAGAGATAACTGTGTTAAGTCCCTGCAACAAATGGAACTTTCAGATATACCTTATTTTTATATTCATGTGAACTGGTTCATGTTAGATAATGTACAAGTTTTCTGATAAAAAATGAGAGATCACAACATGATCATAATGCTCAATTATATAAAGTTTCTGTAAACTTTAATCAGATTTCCTGTCAGCTGCTAAGATCCTTAAAGTTGCTCCTATAAAGAGCTGTGACAAATGTGGCCAAACTCCTTAAAGTTGCTCCTATGATGGACTGTGACACATGTGGCCAAACTCTTTAAAGTTGCTCCTATGAAGAACTAAGACAAATCTAATAAAACGTGGAAGCAGTGAAAAACGAAAATCTCACTTTCCATTATGGGCTATTGATGACTCCTCAGTAACAACAAGGTCCGGAACATACGTATTTCAAGTACATCATTTTGGTGTCTAGATTATGTCAAGAGCTTAAAGAACATGATGGCCAGACTGATGTTGACAAACAAAACCATCATAACAAACTGTTGTCTGGAAATCCAGTCCTAAGTAGAAAACGATCATGTTACTAAAGATCCATAAAGATCTTTAAAACTACAACTTCAGTTAATGATTCACAGAAATTAAAAATATAAATCAAATATTCTTAGTTTTTAACTTACACTGAACAATGAAAATATGAATATTTATAAAACACGAACTGTCAAAACGAGATGCAAACATCACACCTGGAGCAACATTTTCAGTTCTCTGCTATTTTAGGTCAGTTTTATATTATAACCTCTTAAACAATATTATTATGTTTTTCAACTCTGAAGAGGCCACTAGAGGCATACATGTGAAACTGTTTTATTTGGTGGTAAAACCACAGCTGAATGTCTCTAGTATTCTCCACGTCTTGAAAAAGGAAAATATTCCTTATGTGCACAGAAAGATAAACATGGCATATCTGTACAAAACTATAATATTAAATACATGTTTATCATTCATTACTTATGTGTTAAATAAATTAATGAGTATGAAATAGTGATTGTAAAATATTTATTTTAATATTTCATCTTGAAGAATTATCAGGTAACATTAAACACTGACCTTTGTCTCTCACGGTTAAGTTATCAGGTAATACTAATTACTGATTTTTGTCTCTCAGGGTAAAGTTATCAGGTAGTACTAATCACCGACCTTTGTCTCTCAAGGAAATGTTATCAGGTAATACTAATCACTGACCTTTGTCTCTCAGGGAAATGTTATCAGGTAATACTAATTACTGACCTTTGTCTCTCAGGTAAATGTTATCAGGTAATAATAATTACTGACCTTTGTTTCTCGGGATAAAGTTATCAGGTAATATTAATCACTGACCTTTGTCTCTCAGGATAAAGTTATCAGGTAATATTAATCACTGACCTTTGTCTCTCAGGGTAAAGTTATCAGGTAAAACTAATTACTGACCTTTGTCTCTCAGGGTAATGTTATCAGGTAATATTAATCACTGACCTTTGTCTCTCAGGGAAATGTTATCAGGTAATACTAATCACTGACCTTTGTCTCTCAGGGAAATGTTATCAGGTAATACTAATTACTGACCTTTGTCTCTCAGGGTAATGTTATCAGGTAATATTAATCACTGACCTTTGTCTCTCAGGGTGATGTTATCAGGTAATATTAATCACTGACCTTTGTCTCTCTGGGTAAAGTTATCAGGTAATATTAATCACTGACCTTTGTCTCTCAGGGTAAAGTCATCAGGTAATATTAATCACTGACCTTTGTCTCTCAGGGTAAAGTTATCAGGTGATATTAATCACTGACCTTTGTCTCTTAGGGTAAAGTTATCAGGTAATACTAATCACTGACCTTTGTCTCTTAGGGTAATGTTATCAGGTAATACTAATTACTGACCTTTGTCTCTCAGGATAAAATTATCAGGTAATACTAATCACTGACCTTTGTCCCTCAGGGTAATGTTATCAGGTGATATTAATTTCTGACCTTTGTCTACAGTTGTTAATGTATACTGAATTTTCAGGAAACCATGTTTTGAAAACATACATTTTTGTTAATCTCTAAGTAAATGACAAATATCTTCATACTTTAAAGACTTATTTGTTTATTTTGCTTAAATGCAAAGAATCAAATTTGCATATCGTTTTTTTATCACACACACTGAATAAAGAGTTGGAATCTTTAGGGACATCTCATAATTATTACTAGTGCTTTTATAATATTTTACTTTCGTAAACAGATCTGTTAATACGTATAGCGAGTGACGCATTAGAAGCAAATTAGGATAAAGAACCACGTGACCTGCAGATGTGTGCTTTTATTCAAGTTCCTCTTAAATGTGACGTAATGATTATTTGATTTTATCAGAAGTAGCTTGAACTTGGGATCTCTACTCACTGAATTAAAGGGTTCATCCATTTAACAATTTTTGAACGATTTAATAATTATTTCTTATTTTAAACATTCAGCTTGTAACTATTACACGAGTCGTCACTGTACCTTGGCTTCTCGAACCTAATTTAAAATATTATAGTACCGTTGATTCAGTCATGCGCCGTTGTTTCTTTCCGCTGTTTAAGTCTGTTCTAAATACAATATTGAACGTTTTCATGTACACATAAATTTTCAGTAACTGATAGGTTTTCATTCATCACTGCTCGCAAACAAAGAAAGAAACATCCGTTAACAAAAACTAATAATAATACATATACTGGTAAATGATTTCTGTATCTGTTTACAAAAGTATTAGGCCCAGCATGGCCAGGTGGTTAAGGCACTCGACTCGTAATTTGAGAGTCTTGGGTTCGAATCTCTCTCAAACAAAATATGCTCGACCCTTCAGCCGTGAGGGCATTACAATGTTTCGGTCAATCTCACTATTCGTTGGTAAAAGTGTAGCTCAAGAATTGGCGGTGAGTGATGATGACTAGCTGCCTCCCTTTTAGTCTTACACTGTTGAATTAGGGACGGCTGGCGCAGATAACCCTCGAATAGCTTTGCGCAAAACAAAAAAAAACAGAAGTATTAAAATAAATCCGTCAGTTAAAATCATAATTTAATTACTTCAGCTGAGAATGTTAATGTTTTAATGACCTTTACTAATATCTAATTTTATAATACATCAAAGTGTTAACTACAGACCCTAATTCTCGAACAATTTATGAAAGACAAATCAAATAAAACAATTCATAAATCACTTTTTGTTCGAAAACATCAGTATTTGCAAACTGGTGAACTGGATATTAATTATTGTCTGTTTGTTTTTTGAAGTTCACAAAAAGCTACTCAAGGGCTATCTATGCTACCCGCCAGCTAGTCATCACCGCCAACTCTTAGGCTACTCTGTTACCAACGAATCGAAGGATTGACCGTCACATTATAATGCCCCCATGGCTGAAAATGCGAGCATGTCTGGTGCGACGGGTATGCGAACCCGCGACCCTCAGATAACAAGTCGCACGCCTTAACCCACCTGGCCATGCCGGGCTGACTGTTTATTAAACAGTAACGAGGGTATTTTCGTCTTCTGTTAAAGAGGGACTATTCTTAATTCTATGCTATAATTGCTTTAATATTGTACTCGATTTTAATAAGGCCTGAGACTTCCTATTATGTGGACAACTCACCTTAACATCAGAGTTCAAAAGATACAATAACGGGTTGGCACGTTCTTGATCCGTTTGCTCCTGCATCCTATGACTTGAGACTTCAGCCTTCGTCATAAGCTGGGTTTTCACTGACCCGGCCTGAATGTCAGGAAGGCTTTTCTTTCTTTGAATAAGGCCAAACTTTCTCGGTTGAAACTGGAAAGGTGTTTGTTTTCTTGCTGCTTCCCCGTAAAGTGACGACATTCTTTGCAAGTTGGTATCAGATAACTTACTTTCGTTATTAGTCGGCTGAAGGATGGTCAAGCTGGCATTGCTATCGGCCTCGCTATCAGTAGGTGCGAAACAGATGAATCCAGGATCACCCTGACCCTGAAAGCTTTCATCATAAAGGCCGGGGAGTGTGGATTGACGGGGTACGTACCCGGGAGATAGATCATCATTGTCCATGCTTTCTGAAACCCCGGAGTCTGGGGTACAGTCGGGGGCATAGCTTGTGGGCTGATGAGTTAGATTCAAACGAGGCTGAGCAGCTTGCGATTTGGAGAAATTCTCTGAGAATTGACTCCCACAAAACTGAGGTTTAATGGTAGCTGTGTCTCGTGTGTATTGGTCAAGGTGGTCAGAGATCGACCGCTGAACGGTATAGTTCCCCTCTCCAAAACTGAGGTGGTTTTGACGTCGTAAAGACCCCCTTAGTTTCCGATTTATGGGTTCATTGCTTATCAATGTGCTAGAAGGATCGAGATAACTGACAGAATTTTGGCTCGAGTGATGGGGTTCTTGTGCAGGGGGGTTTCCCCGGAATGTAGCGCGACTACCACACCGATCAATGTTCGTTGTCGAAGTGTCCAAAGTAACGGGTTCCTTTTGTCCATATTCTCCTACATTTGAGGCGAGGCTGTTGTCTTGAGGAACAAAGAGAGATTTTTGATGAAGGTTTTTGCTTGGTGCAGTACTAGAGGAACTTTGTAACTCCTTGTTATGTTTCTTCTTCAGTATTTCAGTTCCTTTCATATAAGATAGAGAAAAAAATATAGTAATAAAATCATGTTTGGAACATTAAATTACATCTCTACGAATTATTATCGTACGTTCACCAACATAATGACGCAGTGTAAAAGCGGAACAACAAAATATTAATTCGTATTTAAAACCAGCTCTGAAATTAATACAACACTGTCAGTTTTATTCAATTTTCAAACAACATGTGACAATTAGTGAAGTGACTGAAATTTCGTTAATTAAGGATCTTTTCGATGCTTTTATAGAGATTTGTTCGTAATCGTTGAGTTGTGTCGTATACCAGATTCAAAACAAAGAAACACATGCATACGCAAACGACTTATTTTACCTTCTAATTCCAAGATAATACGTCAAATAATGTAATCACATTCAGTGTAGCAAATATACCAGAAATCAAAACTAGTTAATATAAGTTATTTCAGTGAGGTAAAACACCGCATCTCAGTTACCTCACAGATATCACGTTTCGAAGATCAGATCAATTTATAAAACTGTCTTCCTGACTAATTGTCACAGTTCATGCTGAGACCCACGGAGTCATGACGACGTATCTGATTGTCATACGGTGTACATTGAATTTAGAACTACCTAACAGTGCAATGACCCCAGTGATAGTTTTATGACTACAGGTCTGATACCAGTACAGAAAACATTAAGTGGTGTGGATACGCATGATATTACACTTGGAAATGTGTTAATGTTGTTGGATTTCGTGTTGAGCTATTAGAGAAGTCTCTGAGCTAACCTTTCCATATGTTCACTGACAGCTTAGAGGAAAGGAAAGTAGGCAGCAGTACATTCCGCCAACTTGTCAGCTACTTTAATCAAGTAATGGGATTCATAAGCGTGACTTTCTTTCGGCAGTAACGTGGTGCGAACCTCGAACCAAAAGTCGAACACGAAAGCAACTGGGTGGTACTTGTTAAATTCAGAAAAAGACACCCAATACTGATTATCTGATAATAACAAGGTGATTTAGGTACATTACTCAACTATTTGTACATTAGCATATAGTATCATTCTAGTAATAATAGTATTTATGTATGTAGCAGTTGTATCTATGTATGTCAGCATGTTCATGCGTGTAAGTAACAGTTGTATCTACGTATGTAAGTAAACTCTTCAAAAAAAAAGAAACGCAAAAGGCAAAATTTGATACAAATTGTTAATAAGTTTATTCCGGGTAGTTCTGTATGACATGTGTGAAACTTTGCACATTCACTGCTAAACATCCAAAGTCTGCAAAGGATAAGTCCACACTCACTAGGTGAAGTTTAACATCACTCAACGTCAATAACAGGTATGCCCCCCCGTGAGCATCAATAACTGCTTGGCATCTCCTGGCCATGGAAGCGATGAGAAGACGAATCACATCCTGTGGAATGGTTGTCCACTCAGCCTGCAAAGCTGCTGCAAGCTGAGGTAGAGTCTGCGGTTGAGGTTGTCGCTGTCGCAGACGTCGGTCCAACTCGTCCCAAAGATGTTTCATGGGGTTTAAATCTGGTGACCTGGAGGGCCAGGGAAGAACGTTGGTGTTGTGGTGTTTCAAGAAGACAGCGGTGAGTCGGGCTGTGTGAGGACGGGCGTTGTCATGTTGAAAAACGTCGTTGACGTTCACCATGATGGGTTGGACATGGGGCCTAAGAATCTCGTCGACGTATCGTTGAGCCGAAAGATTCCCTCGAATGTGCAAAAGGTCTGTTCTGGAATTGTAGGCGATGGCAGCCTTCATCATGACGCTGCCACCACCAAATCTGTCAACTTCCTGCACACAGTTTGCTGCAAATCGTTCACCTCGGCGACGGTAAACACGGGTCCTTCCATCCTGCCTACGAAGCATAAAACATGATTCATCTGAACCAAACATGCCTCCATCGTCGATGAGGCCATACCTGATGTGCCTGACTCTACTGCAACCGTGCCTGACGATGTTGCTGGGTGAAAATGACGCTTCTGACTGGACGTCGAGGTCGGATTCCTGCATCTCGTAGACGGTTGCGTACGGTCTGATCGGAAATCCTACGCAGCCCTGGTATGGTTGAGGCAGTAGACGTCGCAATGGTGGTCCTATCGTGTAGATGACGTAACCGGATGTAGCGATCTAGTACGGGCGTGGTCACACGAGGTCTGCCAGATCGTGGACGGTCACGAGTTGATCCATGTTGTTGGTGACGATTCCATAGCCTTATGATGGTGCTTGGGTGGACATTCACAGCTCTGGCAACATCTGATCGAGATTCGCCTGCTTCCAAGGGACCAATGGCGTTGTTGCGTTGTGTTTCAGTCAGTCTTGGCGTAACTGTATTGCGTGTCGGTGGGTTAACACTGAGCTATGGAAACCGAGAACCCCGTTTTTTTATAGGGATTTTGCACATGTTGCACTTGCGGAACATGCAGATCTCTCAAACAAATTTATTGGACACGAATGCGTTTTGGCGAAAAATCCGATGTTTTCTTCCGTTTTTAAAGTGCACAACTTTTATTGTCATTTTGGTCTGACAATCAGTGCCTTAACACGTGTAACATCACATACTCTGAGCTTGTAACGTTATTACATTTGTTTCTCTATAAAATAACAAAAATATCCCTTTTGCGTTTCTTATTTTGAAGAATATACGTTTCTGTAGGTCACCACAGTACCTGTTATGAACAGTATGGTGTTGTAGATACATTAAATATGTACCACCATATACTAACATGATGATAAATATCTCTAATTGTTTGATTAAATCTTCCATATTGGTTACTAACACGTAATCCCCTCTCCTCAAACCAACACTTAGTCGAGGTCAAAGTTGAGCAGTCCAGCTTTTCTAACAAGAAGATTCACAACTGAGGACCGGTCTTTATTAAGTGGGACTTCAATGAGTGTGTCAACAAATGAGCAGCCGAAACATACGATTTCAGTGAGTAGTAAGATAAAAATGTCAATAATACATGTGAACAAAGATTTCTTTACCTGGCTGGTGGAACTCTGGAGAATATTGTTTGGCTATTATTCTAGATACGTCCGAATCTTCCTTCGCATGAACTGCTGAAACACCAGCGAGTTCTGACTTCCCTCGAGCTGTTGCTGTCCTGGAACAACAACAGAACTTATCCTGGACTTAACCTTCACAGAACACTTAGCCTAACTTATCCTGGACATAACCTTCACAAAACACTTAGCCTAACTTATCCTGGACATAACCTTCACAAAACACTTAGCCTAACTTATCCTGGACATAACCTTCACAAAACACTGAGCCTAACTTATCCTGGACATAACCTTCATAGAACACTTAGCATAACTTATCATGGACATAACGTTCACAGAACACTTAGCCTAACTTATCTTGGACATAACCTTCATAGAACACTTAGCCTAACTTATCCTGGACATAACATTCACAGAACACTTAGCCTAATTTATCCTGGACATAACCTTCACAGAACACTTAGCCTAACTTTTCCTAGACATAACCTTCACAGAACACTTAGCCTAACTTATCCTGGACATAACCTTCACAGAACACTGAGCCTAACTTATCCTGGACATAACCTTCACAGAACACTGAGCCTAACTTATCCTGGACATAACCTTCATAGAACACTTAACCTAACTTATCCTGGACATAACATTCTCATTTAAATAAAAAAAAACAATTTGGTCAATAATTTGAATACTTTTGACAGTAAATGAAGCGCAGACCCGAAGGTAAATTTCACTTCAGATTGTTCTCAGTGGAGAGCAGTGAGATTAGGTTATTATTATATCTTTCTCTATCCTTACAAACCAAGGTAAATACGAGATATTTTTAGGGTATAAAATTTACCTTTTAAAAATAGATGTCAACTATGTTCTGTTTATTTTCGCTTGTTTATTATATCGGTAACAATATTCTGTTTAAGACATTCGATATAATTCGTTTATCATATTGGTGCTATACATCTTTTAACTTTTACAGAATAAATGTTTCTCGCCCTGTAAATCATGCTACATTACATGAGGAATGTCAACATAGCTTCGAAATAAGTAATATTAATTTCTTAGCGGTATAAGCATGAACTATAATCCTGACTTGGCCATCTAAATACTTGAACAAAATATTTGACAGTTCTCATGAAATGAGATTAGTATGAAAACACTAAACACACCAGTGGAGTGAGAGTGTGGCGTGTGTAAAAACCCAGTATGAAAAACACTAAACACACCAGCGGAGTGAGGGTGTGGCATGTGCAAAAACCCAGTATGAAAAACACTAAACACACCAGCGGAGTGAGGGTGTGGCGTGTGCAAAAACCCAGTATGAAAAACACTAAACACACCAGCGGAGTGATAGTGTGGCGAGTGCAAAAACCCAGTATGAAAACACTAAACACACCAGCGGAGTGAGGGTGTGGCGTGTGCAAAAACCCAGTATGAAAAACACTAAACACACCAGCGGAGTGAGGGTGTGACATTGCAAAAACCCAGTATGAAAAACACTAAACACACCAGCGGAGTGAGGGTGTGGCGTGTGTAAAAACCCAGTATGAAAAACACTAAACACACCAGCGAAGTGAGGGTGTGGCGTGTGCAAAAACCCAGTATGAAAACTAAACACCAGCGGAGTGAGGGTGTGGCGTGTGCAAAAACCCAGTATGAAAAAACACCAGCGGAGTGAGGGTGTAGCATGTGCAAAAACCCAGTATGAAAAACACCAGCGGAGTGAGGGTGTGACAGTGCAAAAACCCAGTATGAAAAACACTAAACACACCACTGGAGTGAGAGTTGGCGTGTGTAAAAACCCAGTATGAAAAACACTAAACACACCAGCGAAGTGAGGGTGTGGCGTGTGCAAAAACCAGTATGAAAACACTAAACACACCAGCGGAGTGAGGGTGTGGCGTGTGCAAAAACCTAGTATGAAAAACACTAAACACACCAGCGGAGTGAGGGTGTAGCATGTACAAAAACCCAGTATGAAAAACACTAAAAACACCAGCGTAGTGAGAGGGTGGCGTGTGCAAAAACCCAGTATGAAAAACACTAAACACACCAGCGGAGTGAGAGTGTGGCGTGTGCAAAAACCCAGAATGAAAAACACTAAACACACCAGCGGAGTGAGAGTGTGGCGTGTGTAAAAACCCAGTATGAAAACACTAAACACACCAGTGGAGTGAGGGTGTGGCGTGTGCAAAAACCCAGTATGAAAAACAGTAAACACACCAGCGGAGTGAGGGTGTGGCGTGTGCAAAAACCCAGTATGAAAAACACTAAACACACCAGTGGAGAGAGGTTGTGGCGTGTGCAAAAACCCAGTGTGACGAAAAATTCAAACAATTTGATCCCGTCTGGCCCAGCATGACTTTATGAACTTAGAACGCTAAAATGCGGTCTTCGATTTTCCGACAAGGAGTGAGTATATATGTATTCTCAAGACGACGTGTATGTGTTTTAAAATTTTAATTAAAATAAAGTACAAAACAAAGTTTCGACCTTCTTAGGTCATCTTTAGGTTAACAAAGACAGTAGATAGGGCTGTGCTTTACGTTAAGACAAACACAATTATGTACCTTTAGACTAAAGCCAGTTACCATAACGTTGGTAAAAAAATAGTGCAAGAGTTGGCGGTGGGTGGTTATGAGATGCTACTCTCCATCTAACCTTACAATGCTAAATTAGAGACGGATAGCGCAGATAACCCTCGTGTAGCTTAGCGCGAAATTCAAAATACAAACAACAGAATGCAAGTTCCAGGTTGTTTTCTTTAAATAACTAATATTTTATAAATAATAAATAACTTATATTTTATATATACATAAATAACTTATATTTTACAAATAATAAATAACTTATATTTCATAAATACATAAATTGTAGAGGGCGATATTTCATGTCTTTAATTTTCTGTGCAAATCATTGTAATAAGTGATACGACAGTTACCAAAACACACATATTATACCATTTGACGAAATGGAACACAAAGAAAAGACCACTTTGTACATTATACTAAAACTAAAATTCACCATAATGATAAAACGTATTGAACCTATAAACCAGGCACTAAAAACTGTACCGTGACAAAGCTTTGTTGAACCTATAAACCAGTAACTGAGAACTGTACTGAATTTCAAAGAGGTGAAACCGTGACATAACTTTGTTGAACTTATAAATAGGGCACTAAAAACTGTACTGAACCACAAAGAGATGAAACCCTAACAAAGCTTTGTTGAACCTGTAAATAAGGCAATAAAAACTGAAATGAATCACAAAGAGGAGGTGAAACCGTGACAAAGCTTTGTTGAACATATAAATCAGGCAATGAAAACTGTACTGAACCACAAAGACGAGATTAAAGCATGACAAAGCTTTGTTGAACCTGTAAACAAGGCAATATAAACTGTACTGAACCACAAAGAGGAGATGAAACCGTGACAAAGCTTTGTTGAACCTATAAACCAGACAATAAAAACTGTACTAAACCACAAAGACGAGATTAAAGCATGACAAAGCTTTGTTGAACCTATAAACCAGGCACGTAAAGACTTTTCTGAGTCAAAAAGACATGATGAAACCGTGGTAATACATGTTCTACTATTTAATGTACACGACGAGAAATGCAACACACGACCACTAACAACTCCACAACTTGTCGTAATGTAACTGGCAGTTGTGGTTAACGTTCCTCTAATATTACCTCGATATAGCAATGTCAGCCTTTTGCAATGCCACTTGTGAGGCTCTAGCAGCTGCGTTTACAGCGCCATCTATTCTCTCACGGAACTTGGCTGATCGGAACAGGACCAGGTGTTTCTTGTTCATCAGGAAATTGTTTTTGTACTTCCCTTCCTCTTTGGACCCGTCTTTAAAAGAGGTTATTCCATACCCATACTTCCTGTTGTTGTACCACTCCCCCTCATATTTCAGTCCGTCTGATCTTTCCGAGATTCCAAACCCGGACCGTCTGTCATTTTTCCATTCCCCCATGTAAGTCTCCACCACACTGGCGTCTATGATGTCGTCTTGACTGACAAAACTGACGTTGGAATCGGTGTGAGCCGAAGTTCGGGTTTTGGCTGAGTGTGTAGACCCAGAACTGGTCGAACTGGTTGTTGACCCCGTGCTTCGGACAGAACCACTTGCTCCCCGCCGGTCAATGTCTCCAGTGCTACGCTGTTTCTTAAGTCTCAAACCCTAAATAAATAAAAAAAATACCAGAATCATTACACCTGTAGAGACAGAAAGTCTCTATGTATAAACATCAGTGATTGGTTTATACAGTACTAGTTATGCATATCATTACACCTGTAGAGACAGAAAGTCTCTATGTATGAACATTAGTGATTGGTTTATACAGTACTAGTTATGCATATCATTACACCTGTAGAGACAGAAAGTCTCTATGTATGAACATTAGTGATTGGTTTATACAGTACTAGTTATACATATCATTACACCTGTACAGACAGAGAGTCTATATGTATGAACATTAGTGATTGGTTTATACAGTACTAGTTATACATATCATTACACCTGTACAGACAGAGAGTCTATATGTATAAACATTAGTGATTAGTTTATACAGCACTAGTTATGCATATCATTACACCTGTACAGACAGAGAGTCTCTATGTATGAACATTAGTGATTGGTTTATACAATTCTAGTTATGCATATCATTAAACCTGTACAGACAGAGAGTGTACAGAGCCATGGTTTAGTTTTTGCTGAAACAACAACAACAAGTAAACTGTATAGATGGAGAGTTGTTTCTGGGTGGTAACTAGATTTATTGAACACCAAAACATCTGGACGGTAGTTGTTAATTACCTGCCAAACAGTAATTGACTGTCCAAAATATTATTGTATTTCACTCAAATTACTCGGTTTTCTAGTTAACATTAGATGGATGTTAACAATTACTTCTTCTAGAATGTGTAATTAATTACAGGATTTACAGAAATTAAAACCTTATTTTTTTGTAACCTATGACGAATTCTAGAGTTTATATTAGTTACATGGGTAGAACACCTTTCTCAGATCCAGTGAATGACATATGTAATTTATTTAGTCTATTAGACATGACGTTTTCTGTTTCTTCTTTTGGATTGTGTGTATTAGACATAATGTGCATCATCACTGAGTTTCCTATCACTTATTAACTTCTCTTCATCACTGCTCTAATCTTCAATAACAAAACAGTTTTATCCAGATTTCATCCGTGACTTGGGCATTTGAAATCCATACAATTTGTCCTAAGGCCTTCAATGAATAAGAAATAATTGTCGAATCAAAGAAGGAATAAATTTGACATTCAAAGTTGGTGGTAAATACAAATTTTTGTTATTCTGAATCAACGATTGCTGTTCAAATTCCCTCGAGTAAATACATTTTACAGTATTCATTCGACCAATAATTTTGTTGAACTGACCATCACAGAACTGAATTAACTTGGCTACCCTAACTCTATCAATCTTTACAAGTTCTTCAACTGAATGGAGGATATTGGATTTTATTGCAGTACAGCTGTGACGTAGCAATCACTATGCTGTTACAAGTTAGTTTAACCTGACACTAGAACCATCTAATGAGGACTCGACACCTTCAGTTTCCAAATAAAACTTGTGGTATTCAACTTTCAGATGACGTTCATATATAAATTGAAGATACAAGAAAGTTATGTCAAACTTGGAAAGAATGAAAAGGTAGCATCTCTGGAGTGAAGAAATAAGCCTTCACTTCGTAAGGAATCCTACTTTGATTTTGTTTTGATGACTCAAAAATTTTGCCTCTGCAACTTATATATTAATTTCTTATGAAAGTCAAATACCACAAATATACTTCTTACACTTTGGTTCAAGTTTATCTGTTTACTGGTTTACATATTTATAGCTAAGCAAAGATAAATAATAAGTTATATGTGCTTTGCCCTTCACGGGGTATCAAAACCCAGTTTATAGCCTTATAAGTCTTCACACTTAGTACTGTGTCACTAAATAACGGGAGGAGAACGTGTTTACAGTGGTGTTGATTAATAAACCTTAACACAAGTCTGAAGAAGGATTCTGGTTGATTACTAACAACGAAAGTTACAGTTGGTTCATTAGTGCAGTGTTGATTAATAGCCTTAACACAAGTCTGAAGAAGGATTCTGGTTGATTACTAACAAAGACAGTTGCAGTTGGTTCATTCCTGCAGTGTCGATTAATAACCTTAACACAAGCCTGAAGAAGGATTCTGGTTAATTACTAACAAAGACAGTTGTAGTTGGTTCATCAGCGTAGTGTTGATTAATAACCTTAACACAAGTCTGAAAAAGGATTCTGGTTGATTCATACAAAGACAGTTGTAGTTGGTTCATCAGCGTAGTGTTGATTAATAACCTTAACACAAGTCTGAAAAAGGATTCTGGTTGATTACTAACAAAGTCAATTGTAGTTAGTTCAACAGTGTAATGTCGATTAATAAACCTTAACATGAGTCTGAAGAAGGATTCTGGCTGATTACTAACTGAGACAGTTGTAGTTGGTTCATAAGTGTGGTGTCGATAAATAAACTTCCACACAAGTCTGAAGAAAGATCCTGGTTGATTACTAACAAAGACAGTTGTAGTTGGTTCATTAGTGCAATGTTGATTAATAAACCTTAACACAAGACTGAAGAAGGATTCTGGTTGGTTACTAACAAAGACAATTGTAGTTCGTTCATCAGTGGAGAGTTGATTAATAACCTAAACACCAGTCTGAAAAAAGATTCTAGTTGATTACTAACAAAGTCAATTGTAGTTGGTTCATCAGTGCAGTGTCGATAAATAACCTTAACACAAGTCTGAAGAAGGATTCTGGTTGATTACTAACAAAGACAATTATAGTTGGTTCATCAGTGAAGTGTCGATTAATAAACCTTAACACAAGTCTAAAGAAGAATTCTGGTTGATTATTAACAAAGCAATTGTAATTGGTTCATCAGTGCAGTGTCGATAAATAACCTTAACACAAGTCTGAAGAAGAATTCTGGTTGATTACTAACAAAGACAGTTGTAGTTGGTTCATCAGTGCAGTTTCGATAAATAAACTTCCACACAAGTCTGAAGAAGGATTCTGGTTGGTTACTAACGAAGACAGTAGTAGTTGGTTAATCAGTGCAGAGTTGATTAATAACCTAAACACCAGTCTCAAAAAGGATTCTGGTTGATTACTAACAAAGACAGTTGTAGTTCGTTCATCAGTGTAGTGTCGATTAATAAACCTTAACATAAGTCTGAAAAAGGATTCTGGCTGATTACTAACAAAGTCAATTGTAGTTAGTTTATCAATGCAGTGTCGATTAATAAACCTTAACATAAATCTGAAGAAAGATTCTCGCTGAATACTAAAAAAGTCAATTGTAGATAGTTTATCAATGCAGTGTCGATTAATCAACCTTAACACAAGTCTGAAGAAAGATTCTGGTTGGTTACTAACATAGACATTTGTAGTTGGTTCATCAGTGCAGAGTTGATTAATAACCTAAACACCAGTCTGAAGAAGGATTCTGGTTGATTACTAACAAAGCAATTGTAGTTGGTTCATCAGTGCACTGTCGATAAATAACCTTAACACAAGTCTGAAGATAGATTCTGGTTGATTAATAACAAAGTGAATTGTAGTTGGTTCATCAGTGCAGTGTCGATAAATAATCTTAACACAAGTCTGAAGAAGGATTCTGGTTGATTACTAACAAAAACAGTTGTAGTTGCTTCATCAGTTTAGTGTCGATTAATAAACCTTAACACAACTCTGAAGAAGGATTCTGGTTGGTTACTAACAAAGAAAATTGTAGTTGGTTCATCAGTGCAGTGTCGAAAAATAAACTTCCACACAAGTCTGAAGAAGTATTCTGTTTGGTTACTAACGAGAACAGTTGTAGTTGTTCATCAGTGTAGTGTCGATTAATAAACCTTAACATAAGTCTGAAGAAGGATTCTGGCTGATTACTAACAAAGACAGTTGTAGTTGGTTCATCACTGTGGTGTCGATAAATAAACTTCCACACAAGTCTCAAGAAAAATTCTGGTTGGTTACTAACAAAGACAGTTGAAGTTTGTTCATTAGTGCACTGTCGATTAATAACCTTAACACAAGTCTCAAGAAGGATTCTCGTTGATTACTAACAAAGTCAGTTGTAGTTGGTTAATAAGTGTAGTGTTGATTAATAAACCTTAACACAAGACTGAAGAAGGATTCTGGTTGGTTACTAACAAAGACAGTTGTAGTTCGTTCATCAGTGGAGAGTTGATTAATAACCTAAACACCAGTCTGAAGAAAGATTCTAGTTGATTACTAACAAAGTCAATTGTAGTTGGTTCATCAGTGCAATGTCGATAAATGACCTTAACACAAGTCTAAAGAAGGATTCTGGTTGATTACCAACAAAGCAATTGTAGTTGGTTCATCAGTGCAGTGTCGATAAATAACCTTAACACAAGTCTGAAGAAGGATTCTGGTTGATTACTAACAAAGACAATTATAGTTGGTTCATAAGTGAAGTGTCGATTAATAAACCTTAACACAAGTCTAAAGAAGAATTCTGATTGGTTACTAACGAAGACAGTTGTAGTTGGTTCATCAGTGCAGAGTTGATTAATAACCTAAACACCAGTCTCAAAAAGGATTCTGGTTGATTACTAACAAAAACAGTTGTAGTTGGTTCATCAGTGTAGTGTCGATTAATAACCTAAACACCAGTCTGAAGAAAGATTCTAGTTGATTACTAACAAAGTCAATTGTAGTTGGTTCATCAGTGCAGTGTCGATAAATGACCTTAACACAAGTCTAAAGAAGGATTCTGGTTGATTACCAACAAAGCAATTGTAGTTGGTTCATCAGTGCAGTGTCGATAAATAAACTTCCACACAAGTCTGAAGAAGTATTCTGGTTGGTTACTAACAAAGACAGTTGTAGTTGGTTCATCAGTGTAGTGTCGATTAATAAACCTTAACATAAGTCTGAAGAAGGATTCTGGCTGATTACTAACAAAGACAGTTGTAGTTGGTTCATCAATGTGGTGTCGATAAATAAACTTACACACAAGTATCAAGAAGAATTCTGGTTGGTTACTAACAAAGACAGTTGAAGTTCGTTCATTAGTGCACTGTCAATTAATAACCTTAACACAAGACTGAAGAAGGATTCTGGTTGGTTACTAACAAAGACAATTGTAATTGGTTCATCAGTGCAGAGTCGATAAATAAACTTTCACACAAACCTGAAGAAGGATTCTGGTTGGTTACTAACGAAGACAATTGTAGTTGGTTCATCAGTGCAGAGTTGATTAATAACCTAAACACCTGTCTGAAGAAAGATACTGGTTGATTACCAACAAAATCAATTGTAGTTGATTCATCAGTGCAGTGTCGATAAATAACCTTAACACAAGTCTGAAGAAGGATTCTGGTTGGTTACTAACAAAGACAATTGTAGTTGGTTCATCAGTGCAGAGTTGATTAATAACATAAACACCAGTCTGAAGAAAGATTCTAGTTGATTACTAACAAAGTCAATTGTAGTTGGTTCATCAGTGCAGTGTCGATAAATGACCTTAACACAAGTCTAAAGAAGGATTCTGGTTGATTACCAACAAAGCAATTGTAGTTGGTTCATCAGTGCAGTGTCGATAAATAAACTTCCACGCAAGTCTGAAGAAGTATTCTGGTTGGTTACTAACAAACACAGTTGTAGTTGGTTCATCAGTGTAGTGTCGATTAATAAACCTTAACATAAGTCTGAAGAAGGATTCTGGCTGATTACTAACAAAGACAGTTGTAGTTGGTTCATCAATGTGGTGTCGATAAATAAACTTACACACAAGTATCAAGAAGGATTCTGGTTGGTTACTAACAAAGACAGTTGAAGTTCGTTCATTAGTGCACTGTCAATTAATAACCTTAACACAAGACTGAAGAAGGATTCTGGTTGGTTACTAACAAAGACAATTGTAATTGGTTCATCAGTGCAGTGTCGATAAATAAACTTTCACACAAACCTGAAGAAGGATTCTGGTTGGTTACTAACAAAGACAATTGTAGTTGGTTCATCAGTGCAGAGTTGATTAATAACCTAAACACCAGTCTGAAGAAAGATACTGGTTGATTACCAACAAAATCAATTGTAGTTGATTCATCAGCGCAGTGTCGATAAATAACCTTAACACAAGACTGAAGAAGGATTCTGGTTGATTACTAACAAAATCAATTGTAGTTGGTTCATCAGTGCAGTGTGGATAAATAAACTTCCACACAAGTCTGAATAAGGATTCTGGTTGATTATTAACAAAGACATTTGTAGTTGCTTCATTAGTGCAATGTTGATTAATAAACCTTAACACAAGTCTGAAGAAGGATTCTGGTTGGTTACTAACGAAGACAGTTGTAGTTGGTTCATCAGTGCAGAGTTGATTAATAACCTAAACACCAGTCTGAAGAAGGATTCTGGTTGATTACTAACAAAGACAGTTGTAGTTGGTTCATCAGTTTAGTGTCGATTAATAAACCTTAACACAAGTCTGAAGAAGGATTCTGGTTGGTTACTAACAAAGACAATTGTAGTTGGTTCATCAGTGCAGTGTCGATAAATAAACTTCCACACAAGTCTGAAGAAGTATTCTGTTTGGTTACTAACGAAGACAGTTGTAGTTGGTTCATCAGTGTAGTGTCGATTAATAAACCTTAACATAAGTCTGAAGAAGGATTCTGGTTGATTACTAACAAAGACAGTTGCAGTCGGTTCATCAGTGCTGTGTCGATTAATAAACCTTAACATAAGTCTGAAGAAAGATTCCGGCTGATTACTAACAAAGTCAATTGTAGATAGTTTATCAATGCAGTGTCGATTAATCAACCTTAACACAAGTCTGAAAAAGGATTCTGGTTGGTTACTAACATAGACAATTGTAGTTGGTTCATCAATGCAGAGTTGATTAATAACCTAAACACCAGTCTGAAGAAGGATTCTGGTTGATTACTAACAAAGTCAATTGTAGTTGGTTTATCAGTGCAGTGTTCGATAAATAACAACACAAGTCTAAAGAAGGATTCTGGTTGATTACTAACAAAGCAATTGTAGTTGGTTCATCAGTGCAGTGTCGATAAATAACCTTAACACAAGTCTGAAGAAGGATTCTGGTTGATTACTAACAAAGACAGTTGTAGTTGGTTCATCAGTGTAGTGTCGATTAATAAACCTTAACATAAATCTGAAGAGAGATTCTCGCTGAATACTAAAAAAGTCAATTGTAAATAGTTTATCAATGCAGTGTCGATTAATCAACCTTAACACAAGACTGAAGAAGGATTCTGATTGGTTACTAACAAAGACAATTGTAGTTGGTTCATCAGTGCAGAGTTGATTAATAACATAAACACCAGTCTGAAGAAAGATTCTGGTTGATTACTAACAAAGTCAATTGTAGTTGGTTCATCAGTGCAGTGTCGATAAATAACCTTAACACAAGTCTAAAGAAGGATTCTGGTTGATTACCAACAAAGCAATTGTAGTTGGTTCATCAGAGCAGTGTCGATAAATAACCTTAACACAAGTCTTAAGAAAGATTCTGGTTGATTACTAACAAAGACAATTGTAGTTGGTTCATCAGTGCAGTGTCGATAAATAAACTTCCACACAAGTCTGAAGAAGTATTCTGCTTGGTTACTAACGAAGACAGTTGTAGTTGGTTCATCAGTGTAGTGTCGATTAATAAACCTTAACATAAGTCTGAAGAAAAATTCTGGCTGATTACGAACAAAGCAATTGCAGTTGGTTCATCAGTGAAATGTCGATAAATAACCTTAACACAAGTGAGAAGAAAAATTCTGGTTGATTACTAACAAAGTCAATTGTAGTTGGTTCATCAATTCAATGTCGATAAATAACCTTAACACAAGTCTAAAGAAAGATTCTGGTTCATTACCAACAAAGCAATTGTAGTTGGTTCATCAGTGCAGTGTCGATAAATAACCTTAACACAAGTCTGAAGAAGGATTCTGGTTGATTACTAACAAAGTCAATTGTAGATAGTTTATCAATGCAGTGTCGATTAATCAACCTTAACACAAGTCTGAAGAAGGATTCGGGTTGGTTACTAACATAGAATATTGTAGTTGGTTCATCAGTGCAGAGTTGATTAATAACCTAAACACCAGTCTGAAGAAGGATTCTGGTTAATTACTAACAAAGTCAATTGTAGTTGGTTCATCAGTGCAGTGTTCGATAAATAACAACACAAGTCTAAAGAAGGATTCTGGTTGATTACTAACAAAGACAGTTGCAGTTGGTTCATCAGTGCAGTGTCGATTAATAAACTTTAACATAAGTCTGAAGAAGGATTCTGGCTGATTACTAACAACGATAGTTGTAGTTGGTTCATCAGTGCAGTGTCGATAAACAAACTTCCACACAACTCTGAAGAAGTATTCTGGTTGGTTACTAACAAAGACAGTTATAGTTGATTCATCAGTGTAGTGTCGATTAATAAACCTTAACACAAGTCTGAAGAATGATTCTGGTTGTTACTAACAAAGACAATTGTAGTTGGTTCATCACTGTGGTGTCGATAAATAAACTTCCACACAAGTCTGAAGAAGTATTCTGGTTGGTTACTAACAAAGACAGTTGAAGTTCGTTCATTAGTGCACTGTCGATTAATAACCTTAACACAAGTCTGAAGAAGGATTCTCGTTGATTACTAACAAAGTCAGTTGTAGTTGGTTAATAAGTGTAGTGTTGATTAATAAACCTTAACACAAGACTGAAGAAGGATTCTGGTTGGTTACTAACAAAGACAATTGTAGTTCGTTCATCAGTGGAGAGTTGATTAATAACCTAAACACCAGTCTGAAGAAAGATTCTAGTTGATTACTAACAAAGTCAATTGTAGTTGGTTCATCAGTGCAGTGTCGATAAATGACCTTAACACAAGTCTAAAGAAGGATTCTGGTTGATTACCAACAAAGCAATTGTAGTTGGTTCATCAGTGCAGTGTCGATAAATAACCTTAACACAAGTCTGAAGAAGGATTCTGGTTGATTACTAACAAAGACAATTATAGTTGGTTCATCAGTGAAGTGTCGATTAATAAACCTTAACACAAGTCTAAAGAAGAATTCTGGTTGGTTACTAACGAAGACAGTTGTAGTTGGTTCATCAGTGCAGAGTTGATTAATAACCTAAACACCAGTCTCAAAAAGGATTCTGATTGATTACTAACAAAAACAGTTGTAGTTGGTTCATCAGTGTAGTGTCGATTAATAACCTAAACACCAGTCTGAAGAAAGATTCTAGTTGATTACTAACAAAGTCAATTGTAGTTGGTTCATCAGTGCAGTGTCGATAAATGACCTTAACACAAGTCTAAAAAAGGATTCTGGTTGATTACCAACAAAGCAATTGTAGTTGGTTCATCAGTGCAGTGTCGATAAATAAACTTCCACAAAAGTCTGAAGAAGTATTCTGGTTGGTTACTAACAAAGACAGTTGTAGTTGGTTCATCAGTGTAGTGTCGATTAATAAACCTTAACATAAGTCTGAAGAAGGATTCTGGCTGATTACTAACAAAGACAGTTGTAGTTGGTTCATCAATGTGGTGTCGATAAATAAACTTACACACAAGTATCAAGAAGGATTCTGGTTGGTTACTAACAAAGACAGTTGAAGTTCGTTCATTAGTGCACTGTCAATTAATAACCTTAACACAAGACTGAAGAATGATTCTGGTTGGTTACTAACAAAGACAATTGTAATTGGTTCATCAGTGCAGTGTCGATAAATAAACTTTCACACAAACCTGAAGAAGGATTCTGGTTGGTTACTAACAAAGACAATTGTAGTTGGTTCATCAGTGCAGAGTTGATTAATAACCTAAACACCAGTCTGAAGAAAGATACTGGTTGATTACCAACAAAATCAATTGTAGTTGATTCATCAGTGCAGTGTCGATAAATAACCTTAACACAAGTCTGAAGAAGGATTCTGGTTGGTTACTAACAAAATCAATTGTAGTTGATTCATCAGTGCAGTGTGGATAAATAAACTTCCACACAAGTCTGAATAAGGATTCTGGTTGATTATTAACAAAGACATTTGTAGTTGCTTCATTAGTGCAATGTTGATTAATAAACCTTAACACAAGTCTGAAGAAGGATTCTGGTTGGTTACTAACGAAGACAGTTGTAGTTGGTTCATCAGTGCAGAGTTGATTAATAACCTAAACACCAGTCTGAAGAAGGATTCTGGTTGATTACTAACAAAGACAGTTGTAGTTGGTTCATCAGTTTAGTGTCGATTAATAAACCTTAACACAAGTCTGAAGAAGGATTCTGGTTGGTTACTAACAAAGACAATTGTAGTTGGTTCATCAGTGCAGTGTCGATAAATAACCTTAACACAAGTCTGAAGAAGGATTCTGGTTGATTACTAACAAAGACAGTTGTAGTTGGTTCATCAGTGTAGTGTCGATTAATAAACCTTAACATAAGTCTGAAGAAGGATTCTGGTTGATTACTAACAAAGACAGTTGCAGTCGGTCCATCAGTGCAGTGTCGATTAATAAACCTTAACATAAGTCTGAAGAAAGATTCCGGCTGATTACTAACAAAGTCAATTGTAGATAGTTTATCAATGCAGTGTCGATTAATCAACCTTAACACAAGTCTGAAGAAGGATTCTGGTTGGTTACTAACATAGACAATTGTAGTTGGTTCATCAATGCAGAGTTGATTAATAACCTAAACACCAGTCTGAAGAAGGATTCTGGTTGATTACTAACAAAGTCAATTGTAGTTGGTTCATCAGTGCAGTGTTCGATAAATAACAACACAAGTCTAAAGAAGGATTCTGGTTGATTACTAACAAAGCAATTCTAGTTGGTTCATCAGTGCAGTGTCGATAAATAACCTTAACACAAGTCTGAAGAAGGATTCTGGTTGATTACTAACAAAGACAGTTGTAGTTGGTTCATCAGTGTAGTGTCGATTAATAAACCTTAACATAAATCTGAAGAGAGATTCTCGCTGAATACTAAAAAAGTCAATTGTAGATAGTTTATCAATGCAGTGTCGATTAATCAACCTTAACACAAGACTGAAGAAGGATTCTGATTGGTTACTAACAAAGACAATTGTAGTTGGTTCATCAATGCAGAGTTGATTAATAACCTAAACACCAGTCTGAAGAAGGATTCTGGTTGATTACTAACAAAGTCAATTGTAGTTGGTTCATCAGTGCAGTGTTCGATAAATAACAACACAAGTCTAAAGAAGGATTCTGGTTGATTACTAACAAAGCAATTGTAGTTGGTTCATCAGTGCAGTGTCGATAAATAACCTTAACACAAGTCTGAAGAAGGATTCTGGTTGATTACTAACAAAGACAGTTGTAGTTGGTTCATCAGTGTAGTGTCGATTAATAAACCTTAACATAAATCTGAAGAGAGATTCTCGCTGAATACTAAAAAAGTCAATTGTAGATAGTTTATCAATGCAGTGTCGATTAATCAACCTTAACACAAGACTGAAGAAGGATTCTGATTGGTTACTAACAAAGACAATTGTAGTTGGTTCATCAGTGCAGAGTTGATTAATAACATAAACACCAGTCTGAAGAAAGATTCTAGTTGATTACTAACAAAGTCAATTGTAGTTGGTTCATCAGTGCAGTGTCGATAAATGACCTTAACACAAGTCTAAAGAAGGATTCTGGTTGATTACCAACAAAGCAATTGTAGTTGGTTCATCAGTGCAGTGTCGATAAATAAACTTCCACACAAGTCTGGAGAAGTATTCTGGTTGGTTACTAACAAAGACAGTTGTAGTTGGTTCATCAGTGTAGTGTCGATTAATAAACCTTAACATAAGTCTGAAGAAGGATTCTGGCTGATTACTAACAAAGACAGTTGTAGTTGGTTCATCAATGTGGTGTCGATAAATAAACTTACACACAAGTATCAAGAAGGATTCTGGTTGGTTACTAACGAAGACAGTTGTAGTTGGTTCATCAGTGCAGAGTTCATTAATAACCTAAACACCAGTCTTAAGAAGGATTCTGGTTGATTACTAACAAAGACAGTTGTAGTTGGTTCATCAGTTTAGTGTCGATTAATAAACCTTAACACAAGTCTGAAGAAGGATTCTGGTTGGTTACTAACAAAGACAATTGTAGTTGGTTCATCAGTGCAGTGTCGATAAATAAACTTCCACACAAGTCTGAAGAAGTATTCTGTTTGGTTACTAACGAAGACAGTTGTAGTTGGTTCATCAGTGTAGTGTCGATTAATAAACCTTAACATAAGTCTGAAGAAGGATTCTGGTTGATTACTAACAAAGACAGTTGCAGTCGGTTCATCAGTGCAGTGTCGATTGATAAACCTTAACATAAGTCTGAAGAAAGATTCCGGCTGATTACTAACAAAGTCAATTGTAGATAGTTTATCAATGCAGTGTCGATTAATCAACCTTAACACAAGTCAGAAAAAGGATTCTGGTTGGTTACTAACATAGACAATTGTAGTTGGTTCATCAATGCAGAGTTGATTAATAACCTAAACACCAGTCTGAAGAAGGATTCTGGTTGATTACTAACAAAGTCAATTGTAGTTGGTTTATCAGTGCAGTGTTCGATAAATAACAACACAAGTCTAAAGAAGGATTCTGGTTGATTACTAACAAAGCAATTGTAGTTGGTTCATCAGTGCAGTGTCGATAAATAACCTTAACACAAGTCTGAAGAAGGATTCTGGTTGATTACTAACAAAGACAGTTGTAGTTGGTTCATCAGTGTAGTGTCGATTAATAAACCTTAACATAAATCTGAAGAGAGATTCTCGCTGAATACTAAAAAAGTCAATTGTAGATAGTTTATCAATGCAGTGTCGATTAATCTACCTTAACACAAGACAGAAGAAGGATTCTGATTGGTTACTAACAAAGACAATTGTAGTTGGTTCATCAGTGCAGAGTTGATTAATAACATAAACACCAGTCTGAAGAAAGATTCTGGTTGATTACTAACAAAGTCAATTGTAGTTGATTCATCAGTGCAGTGTCGATAAATAACCTTAACACAAGTCTAAAGAAGGATTCTGGTTGATTACCAACAAAGCAATTGTAGTTGGTTCATCAGAGCAGTGTCGATAAATAACCTTAACCCAAGTCTAAAGAAAGATTCTGGTTGATTACTAACAAAGACAATTGTAGTTGGTTCATCAGTGCAGTGTCGATAAATAAACTTCCACACAAGTCTGAAGAAGTATTCTGCTTGGTTACTAACGAAGACATTTGTAGTTGGTTCATCAGTGTAGTGTCGATTAATAAACCTTAACATAAGTCTGAAGAAGGATTCTGGCTGATTACGAACAAAGCAATTGCAGTTGGTTCATCAGTGAAATGTCGATAAATAACCTTAACACAAGTGAGAAGAAAAATTCTGGTTGATTACTAACAAAGTCAATTGTAGTTGGTTCATTAGTGCAGAGTTGATTAATAACATAAACACCAGTCTGAAGAAAGATTCTAGTTGATTACTAACAAAGTCAATTGTAGTTGGTTCATCAGTGCAGTGTCGATAAATGACCTTAACACAAGTCTAAAGAAGGATTCTGGTTGATTACCAACAAAGCAATTGTAGTTGGTTCATCAGTGCAGTGTCGATAAATAAACTTCCACACAAGTCTGGAGAAGTATTCTGGTTGGTTACTAACAAAGACAGTTGTAGTTGGTTCATCAGTGTAGTGTCGATTAATAAACCTTAACATAAGTCTGAAGAAGGATTCTGGCTGATTACTAACAAAGACAGTTGTAGTTGGTTCATCAATGTGGTGTCGATAAATAAACTTACACACAAGTATCAAGAAGGATTCTGGTTGGTTACTAACGAAGACAGTTGTAGTTGGTTCATCAGTGCAGAGTTCATTAATAACCTAAACACCAGTCTTAAGAAGGATTCTGGTTGATTACTAACAAAGACAGTTGTAGTTGGTTCATCAGTTTAGTGTCGATTAATAAACCTTAACACAAGTCTGAAGAAGGATTCTGGTTGGTTACTAACAAAGACAATTGTAGTTGGTTCATCAGTGCAGTGTCGATAAATAAACTTCCACACAAGTCTGAAGAAGTATTCTGTTTGGTTACTAACGAAGACAGTTGTAGTTGGTTCATCAGTGTAGTGTCGATTAATAAACCTTAACATAAGTCTGAAGAAGGATTCTGGTTGATTACTAACAAAGACAGTTGCAGTCGGTTCATCAGTGCAGTGTCGATTGATAAACCTTAACATAAGTCTGAAGAAAGATTCCGGCTGATTACTAACAAAGTCAATTGTAGATAGTTTATCAATGCAGTGTCGATTAATCAACCTTAACACAAGTCAGAAAAAGGATTCTGGTTGGTTACTAACATAGACAATTGTAGTTGGTTCATCAATGCAGAGTTGATTAATAACCTAAACACCAGTCTGAAGAAGGATTCTGGTTGATTACTAACAAAAACAATTGTAGTTGGTTTATCAGTGCAGTGTTCGATAAATAACAACACAAGTCTAAAGAAGGATTCTGGTTGATTACTAACAAAGCAATTGTAGTTGGTTCATCAGTGCAGTGTCGATAAATAACCTTAACACAAGTCTGAAGAAGGATTCTGGTTGATTACCAACAAAGACAGTTGTAGTTGGTTCATCAGTGTAGTGTCGATTAATAAACCTTAACATAAATCTGAAGAGAGATTCTCGCTGAATACTAAAAAAGTCAATTGTAGATAGTTTATCAATGCAGTGTCGATTAATCAACCTTAACACAAGACAGAAGAAGGATTCTGATTGGTTACTAACAAAGACAATTGTAGTTGGTTCATCAGTGCAGAGTTGATTAATAACATAAACACCAGTCTGAAGAAAGATTCTGGTTGATTACTAACAAAGTCAATTGTAGTTGATTCATCAGTGCAGTGTCGATAAATAACCTTAACACAAGTCTAAAGAAGGATTCTGGTTGATTACCAACAAAGCAATTGTAGTTGGTTCATCAGAGCAG
Source organism: Carcinoscorpius rotundicauda (assembly GCA_011833715.1). Taxonomy (NCBI): domain Eukaryota; kingdom Metazoa; phylum Arthropoda; class Merostomata; order Xiphosura; family Limulidae; genus Carcinoscorpius; species Carcinoscorpius rotundicauda. The sequence continues at coordinate 40,406 of MU034088.1, read as the reverse complement.
TGTCGATAAATAACCTTAACACAAGTCTAAAGAAAGATTCTGGTTGATTACTAACAAAGACAATTGTAGTTGGTTCATCAGTGCAGTGTCGATAAATAAACTTCCACACAAGTCTGAAGAAGTATTCTGCTTGGTTACTAACGAAGACATTTGTAGTTGGTTCATCAGTGTAGTGTCGATTAATAAACCTTAACATAAGTCTGAAGAAGGATTCTGGCTGATTACGAACAAAGCAATTGCAGTTGGTTCATCAGTGAAATGTCGATAAATAACCTTAACACAAGTGAGAAGAAAAATTCTGGTTGATTACTAACAAAGTCAATTGTAGTTGGTTCATCAGTGCAGTGTCGAAAAATAACCTTAACACAAGTCTGAAGAAGGATTCTGGTTGATTACTAACAAACACAGTTGTAGTTGGTTTATCAGTGCCGAGTTGATTAATAACCTTAACATAACTCTGACGAAGGATTCTGGTTGATTACTAAAAAATCAATTGCAGTTAGTTTATCAGTGCAGTGTTGATTAATAAACCTTAACATGAGTCTGAAGAAGGATTCGGGTTGGTTACTAACATAGACAATTGTAGTTGGTTCATCAGTGCAGAGTTGATTAATAACCTAAACACCAGTCTGAAGAAGGATTCTGGTTAATTACTAACAAAGTCAATTGTAGTTGGTTCATCAGTGCAGTGTTCGATAAATAACAACACAAGTCTAAAGAAGGATTCTGGTTGATTACTAACAAAGACAGTTGCAGTTGGTTCATCAGTGCAGTGTCGATTAATAAACTTTAACATAAGTCTGAAGAAGGATTCTGGCTGATTACTAACAACGACAGTTGTAGTTGGTTCATCAGTGCAGTGTCGATAAACAAACTTCCACACAAGTCTGAAGAAGTATTCTGGTTGGTTACTAACAAAGACAGTTGTAGTTGGTTCATCAGTGCAGTGTCGATAAATAACCTTAACACAAGTCTGAAGAAGGATTCTGGTTGATTACTAACAAAGACAGTTGTAGTTGGTTAATCAGTGCAGTGTCGATAAATAAACTTCCACACAAGTCTGAAGAAGGATTCTGGTTGGTTACTAACAAGGACAGTTGAAGTTCGTTCATCAATGCAGTTTCGATAAATACCCTTAACACAAGTCTTAAGAAGGATTCTGCTTGATTACTAACAAAGTCAATTGTAGTTAGTTCATCAGTGCAGTGTCGATAAATACTCTTAACACAAGTCTGAAGAAGGATTCTGGTTGTTTACTAACAAAGACAGTTGTAGTTGGTTCATCAGTGCAGTGTCGATAAATAAACTTCCACACAACTCTGAAGAAGGATTCTGGTTGGTTACTAACAAAGACAGTTGTAGTTGGTTCATCAGTGTAGTGTCGATTAATAAACCTTAACACACGTCTGAAGAAGGATTCTGGTTGGTTACTAACAAAGACAATTGTAGTTGGTTCATCAGTGCAGTGTCGATTAATAAACCTTAACATAAGTCTGAAGATGGATTCTGGCTGATTACTAACAAAGACAGTTGTAGTTGGTTCATTAGTGCAGTGTCGATTAATACCCTTAACACAAGTCTGAAGAAGGATTCTGGTTGGTTACTAACAAAGACAGTTGCAGTTGGTTCATCAGTGCAGTGTCGATAAATAAACTTTCACACAAGTCTGAAGAAGAATTCTGTTTGATTACTAACAAAGACAGTTGGAGTTGGTTCATCAGTGCAGTGTCGATAAATAAACTTCCACACAAGTCTGAAGAAAAATTCTTGTTGGTTACTAACAAAGACAGTTGTAGTTGGTTCTTCAGTGTGGTGTCGATAAATAAACTTCCACACAAGTCTCAAGAAGAATTCTGGTTGGTTACTAACAAAGACAGTTGAAGTTCGTTCATCAATGCAGTGTCGATAAATAACCTTAACATAAATCTGAAGAAAGATTCTCGCTGAATACTAAAAAAGTCAATTGTAGATAGTTTATCAATGCAGTGTCGATTAATCAACCTTAACACAAGTCTGAAGAAGTATTCTGGTTGGTTACTAACATAGACAATTGTAGTTGGTTCATCAGTGCAGAGTTGATTAATAACCTAAACACCAGTCTGAAGAAGGATTCTGGTTGATTACTAACAAAGTCAATTGTAGTTGGTTCATCAGTATAGTGTTCGATAAATAACAACACAAATCTAAAGAAGGATTCTGGTTGATTACTAACAAAGCAATTGTAGTTGGTTCATCAGTGCACTGTCGATAAATAACCTTAACACAAGTCTGAAGAAGGATTCTGGTTGATTACTAACAAAGTGAATTGTAGTTGGTTCATCAGTGCAGTGTCGATAAATAACCTTAACACAAGTCTGAAGAAGGATTCTGGTTGATTACTAACAAAAACAGTTGTAGTTGGTTCATCAGTTTAGTGTCGATTAATAAACCTTAACACAACTCTGAAGAAGGATTCTAGTTGGTTACTAACAAAGACAATTGTAGTTGGTTCATCAGTGCAGTGTCGATAAATAAACTTCCACACAAGTCTGAAGAAGTATTCTGTTTGGTTACTAACGAAGACAGTTGCAGTTGTTCATCAGTGTAGTGTCGATTAATAAACCTTAACATAAGTCTGAAGAAGGATTCTGGATGATTACTAACAAAGACAGTTGTAGTTGGTTCATCACTGTGCTGTCGATAAATAAACTTCCACACAAGTATCAAGAAGGATTCTGGTTGGTTACTAACAAAGACAGTTGAAGTTCGTTCATTAGTGCACTGTCGATTAATAACCTTAACACAAGTCTGAAGAAGGATTCTCGTTGATTACTAACAAAGTCAGTTGTAGTTGGTTAATCAGTGCAGTGTCGATAAATAACCTTAACACAAGTCTGAAGAAGGATTCTGGTTGATTACTAACAACGACAGTTGTAGTTGGTTCATCAATGCAGTGTCGATAAACAAACTTCCACACAAGTCTGAAGAAGTATTCTGGTTGGTTACTAACAAAGACAGTTATAGTTGATTCATCAGTGTAGTGTCGATTAATAAACCTTAACACAAGTCTGAAGAATGATTCTGGTTGTTACTAACAAAGACAATTGTAGTTGGTTCATCAGTGCAGCAGTGCAGTGTCGATAAATAACATTAACACAAATCTGAAGAAGGATTCTGGTTGATTACTAACAAAGACAGTTGTAGTTGGTTCATCAGTGCAGTGTCGATAAATAACCTTAACACAAGTCTGAAGAAGGATTCTGGTTGATTACTAACAAAGACAGTTGTAGTTGGTTAATCAGTGCAGTGTCGATAAATAAACTTCCACACAAGTCTGAAGAAGGATTCTGGTTGGTTACTAAGGACAGTTGAAGTTCGTTCATCAATGCAGTTTCGATAAATACCCTTAACACAAGTCTTAAGAAGGATTCTGCTTGATTACTAACAAAGTCAATTGTAGTTAGTTCATCAGTGCAGTGTCGATAAATACTCTTAACACAAGTCTGAAGAAGGATTCTGGTTGTTTACTAACAAAGACAGTTGTAGTTGGTTCATCAGTGCAGTGTCGATAAATAAACTTCCACACAAGTCTGAAGAAGGATTCTGGTTGATTACTAACAAAGACAGTTGTAGTTGGTTCATCAGTGTAGTGTCGATTAATAAACCTTAACACACGTCTGAAGAAGGATTCTGGTTGGTTACTAACAAAGACAATTGTAGTTGGTTCATCAGTGCAGTGTCGATTAATAAACCTTAACATAAGTCTGAAGATGGATTCTGGCTGATTACTAACAAAGACAGTTGTAGTTGGTTCATTAGTGCAGTGTCGATTAATAACCTTAACACAAGTCTGAAGAAGGATTCTGGGTGATTACAAACAAAGTCAATTGTAGTTAGTTCATCAGTGCAGTGTCGATAAATACCCTTAACACAAGTCTGAAGAAGGATTCTGGTTGGTTACTAACAAAGACAGTTGCAGTTGGTTCATCAGTGCAGTGTCGATAAATAAACTTTCACACAAGTCTGAAGAAGAATTCTGTTTGATTACTAACAAAGACTGTTGTAGTTGGTTCATCAGTGCAGTGTCGATAAATAAACTTCCACACAAGTCTGAAGAAAAATTCTTGTTGGTTACTAACAAAGACAGTTGTAGTTGGTTCTTCAGTGTGGTGTCGATAAATAAATTTCCACACAAGTCTGAAGAAGGATTCTGGTTGGTTACTAACGAAGACAGTAGTAGTTGGTTAATCAGTGCAGAGTTGATTAATAACCTAAACACCAGTCTCAAAAAGGATTCTGGTTGATTACTAACAAAGACAGTTGTAGTTGGTTCATCAGTGTAGTGTCGATTAATAAACCTTAACATAAGTCTGAAAAAGGATTCTGGCTGATTACTAACAAAGTCAATTGTAGTTAGTTTATCAATGCAGTGTCGATTAATAAACCTTAACATAAATCTGAAGAAAGATTCTCGCTGAATACTAAAAAAGTCAATTGTAGATAGTTTATCAATGCAGTGTCGATTAATCAACCTTAACACAAGTCTGAAGAAGTATTCTGGTTGGTTACTAACATAGACAATTGTAGTTGGTTCATCAGTGCAGAGTTGATTAATAACCTAAACACCAGTCTGAAGAAGGATTCTGGTTGATTACTAACAAAGTCAATTGTAGTTGGTTCATCAGTGCAGTGTTCGATAAATAACAACACAAATCTAAAGAAGGATTCTGGTTGATTACTAACAAAGCAATTGTAGTTGGTTCATCAGTGCACTGTCGATAAATAACCTTAACACAAGTCTGAAGAAGGATTCTGGTTGATTACTAACAAAGTGAATTGTAGTTGGTTCATCAGTGCAGTGTCGATAAATAACCTTAACACAAGTCTGAAGAAGGATTCTGGTTGATTACTAACAAAAACAGTTGTAGTTGGTTCATCAGTTTAGTGTCGAGTAATAAACCTTAACACAACTCTGAAGAAGGATTCTGGTTGGTTACTAACAAAGACAATTGTAGTTGGTTCATCAGTGCAGTGTCGATAAATAAACTTCCACACAAGTCTGAAGAAGTATTCTGTTTGGTTACTAACGAAGACAGTTGTAGTTGTTCATCAGTGTAGTGTCGATTAATAAACCTTAACATAAGTCTGAAGAAGGATTCTGGCTGATTACTAACAAAGACAGTTGTAGTTGGTTCATCACTGTGCTGTCGATAAATAAACTTCCACACAAGTATCAAGAAGGATTCTGGTTGGTTACTAACAAAGACAGTTGAAGTTCGTTCATTAGTGCACTGTCGATTAATAACCTTAACACAAGTCTGAAGAAGGATTCTCGTTGATTACTAACAAAGTCAGTTGTAGTTGGTTAATCAGTGCAGTGTCGATAAATAACCTTAACACAAGTCTGAAGAAGGATTCTGGTTGATTACTAACAAAGACAATTATAGTTGGTTCATCAGTGAAGTGTCGATTAATAAACCTTAACACAAGTCTAAAGAAGAATTCTGGTTGGTTACTAACGATGACAGTTGTAGTTGGTTCATCAGTGCCGTTTCGATAAATAAACTTTCACACAAGTCTGAAGAAGGATTCTGGTTGATTACTAACAAAGACAGTTGTAGTTGGTTCATCAGTGCCGAGTTGATTAATAACCTTAACATAACTCTGAAGAAGGATTCTGGTTGATTACTAAAAATCTATTGCAGTTAGTTCATCAGTGCAGTGTTGATTAATAAACCTTAACATGAGTCTGAAGAAGGATTCTGGTTGGTTACTAACAAAGTCAATTGTAGTTGGTTCATCAGTGCAGTGTCGATAAATAACCTTAACACCAGTCTAAAGAAGGATTCTGGTTGATTAGTAACAAAGTCAATTGTAGTTGTTTCATCAGTGCAGTGTCGATAAATAACCTAAACACCAGTCTGAAGAAGGATTCTGGTTGATTACTAACAAAGACAATTGTAGTTGGTTCATCAGTGCAGTGTTGATTAATAACCTTAACATAAGTCTGAAGTAGGGTTCTGGTTGATTACTAACAAAGTCAATTGTAGTTGGTTCATCAGTGCCGAGTTGATTAATAACCTTAATATATCTCTGAAGAAGGATTCTGGTTGATTACTAAAAAATCTATTCCAGTTAGTTCATCAGTGCAGTGTAGATTAATAAACCTTAACACAAGTCTGAAGAAGAATTCTGGTTGGTTACTAACAAAGACATTTGTAGTTGGTTCATCAGTGCGGTGTCGATAAATAAACTTTCACACAAGTCTGAAGAAGGATTCTGGTTGATTACTAACCAAGATAGTTGTAGTTGGTTCATTAGTGCAATGTTGATTAATAAACCTTAACACAAGTCTGAAGAAGGATTCTGGTTAATTACTAACAAAGTCAGTTGTAGTTGGTTAATAAGTGTAGTGTAGATTAATAAACCTTAACACAAGTCTGAAGAAGAATTCTGGTTGGTTACTAACAAAGACAGTTGTAGTTGGTTCATCAGTGCTCTGTCGATAAATAAACTTTCACACAAGTCTGAAGAAGGATTCTGGTTGGTTACTAACAAAGTCAATTGTAGTTAGTTCATCAGTGCAGTGTCGATAAATACCCTTAACACAAGTCTGAAGAAGGATTCTGGTTGGTTACTAACGAAGACAGTAGTAGTTGGTTAATCAGTGCAGAGTTGATTAATAACCTAAACACCAGTCTCAAAAAGGATTCTGGTTGATTACTAACAAAGACAGTTGTAGTTGGTTCATCAGTGTAGTGTCGATTAATAAACCTTAACATAAGTCTGAAAAAGGATTCTGGCTGATTACTAACAAAGTCAATTGTAGTTAGTTTATCAATGCAGTGTCGATTAATAAACCTTAACATAAATCTGAAGAAAGATTCTCGCTGAATACTAAAAAAGTCAATTGTAGATAGTTTATCAATGCAGTGTCGATTAATCAACCTTAACACAAGTCTGAAGAAGTATTCTGGTTGGTTACTAACATAGACATTGTAGTTGGTTCATCAGTGCAGAGTTGATTAATAACCTAAACACCAGTCTGAAGAAGGATTCTGGTTGATTACTAACAAGTCAATTGTAGTTGGTTCATCAGTGCAGTGTTCGATAAATAACAACACAAATCTAAAGAAGGATTCTGGTTGATTACTAACAAAGCAATTGTAGTTGGTTCATCAGTGCCTGTCGATAAATAACCTTAACACAAGTCTGAAGAAGGATTCTGGTTGATTACTAACAAAGTGAATTGTAGTTGGTTCATCAGTGCAGTGTCGATAAATAACCTTAACACAAGTCTGAAGAAGGATTCTGGTTGATTACTAACAAAAACAGTTGTAGTTGGTTCAATCAGTTTAGTGTCGAGTAATAAACCTTAACACAACTCTGAAGAAGGATTCTAGTTGGTTACTAACAAAGACAATTGTAGTTGGTTCATCAGTGCAGTGTCGATAAATAAACTTCCACACAAGTCTGAAGAAGTATTCTGTTTGGTTACTAACGAAGACAGTTGCAGTTGTTCATCAGTGTAGTGTCGATTAATAAACCTTAACATAAGTCTGAAGAGGATTCTGGCTGATTACTAACAAAGACAGTTGTAGTTGGTTCATCACTGTGCTGTCGATAAATAAACTTCCACACAAGTATCAAGAAGGATTCTGGTTGGTTACTAACAAAGACAGTTGAAGTTCGTTCATTAGTGCACTGTCGATTAATAACCTTAACACAAGTCTGAAGAAGGATTCTCGTTGATTACTAACAAAGTCAGTTGTAGTTGGTTAATCAGTGCAGTGTCGATAAATAACCTTAACACAAGTCTGAGAAGGATTCTGGTTGATTACTAACAAGACATTATAGTTGGTTCATCAGTGAAGTGTCGATTAATAAACCTTAACACAAGTCTAAAAGAAGAATTCTGGTTGGTTACTAACGATGACAGTTGTAGTTGGTTCATCAGTGCCGTTCGATAAATAAACTTTCACACAAGTCTGAAGAAGGATTCTGGTTGATTACTAACAAAGACAGTTGTAGTTGGTTCATCAGTGCCGAGTTGATTAATAACCTTAACATAACTCTGAAGAAGGATTCTGGTTGATTACTAAAAATCTATTGCAGTTAGTTCATCAGTGCAGTGTTGATTAATAAACCTTAACATGAGTCTGAAGAAGGATTCTGGTTGGTTACTAACAAAGTCAATTGTAGTTGGTTCATCAGTGCAGTGTCGATAAATAACCTTAACACCAGTCTAAAGAAGGATTCTGGTTGATTAGTAACAAAGTCAATTGTAGTTGTTTCATCAGTGCAGTGTCGATAAATAACCTAAACACCAGTCTGAAGAAGGATTCTGGTTGATTACTAACAAAGACAATTGTAGTTGGTTCATCAGTGCAGTGTTGATTAATAACCTTAACATAAGTCTGAAGTAGGGTTCTGGTTGATTACTAACAAAGTCAATTGTAGTTGGTTCATCAGTGCCGAGTTGATTAATAACCTTAATATATCTCTGAAGAAGGATTCTGGTTGATTACTAAAAAATCTATTCCAGTTAGTTCATCAGTGCAGTGTAGATTAATAAACCTTAACACAAGTCTGAAGAAGAATTCTGGTTGGTTACTAACAAAGACATTTGTAGTTGGTTCATCAGTGCGGTGTCGATAAATAAACTTTCACACAAGTCTGAAGAAGGATTCTGGTTGATTACTAACAAAGATAGTTGTAGTTGGTTCATTAGTGCAATGTTGATTAATAAACCTTAACACAAGTCTGAAGAAGGATTCTGGTTAATTACTAACAAAGTCAGTTGTAGTTGGTTAATAAGTGTAGTGTAGATTAATAAACCTTAACACAAGTCTGAAGAAGAATTCTGGTTGGTTACTAACAAAGACAGTTGTAGTTGGTTCATCAGTGCTCTGTCGATAAATAAACTTTCACACAAGTCTGAAGAAGGATTCTGGTTGGTTACTAACAAAGTCAATTGTAGTTAGTTCATCAGTGCAGTGTCGATAAATACCCTTAACACAAGTCTGAAGAAGGATTCTGGTTGATTACTAACAAAGACAGTTGTAGTTGGTTCATCAGTGCAGTGTCGATAAATAAACTTCCACACAAGTCTGAAGAAGGATTCTGGTTGGTTACTAAACACAGGACAGTTAGTTGGGTTCAGTAGTGCAGTGTCGATTAATAACCTTAACACAAGTCTGAAGAAGGATTCTGGTTGATTACTAACAAAGTCAATTGTAGTTAGTTCATCAGTGCAGTGTCGATAAATACCCTTAACACAAGTCTGAAGGAGGTTTCTGGTTGATTAGTAACAAAGACAGTTGTAGTTGGTTAATCAGTGTAGTGTTGATTAATAAACCTTAACACAAGTCTGAAGAAGGATTCTGGTTAGTTACTAACAAAGACAGTTGCAGTTGGTTCATCAGTGCAGTGTCGATAAATAAACTTTCACACAAGTCTGAAGAAGAATTCTGTTTGATTACTAACAAAGACAGTTGTAGTTGGTTCATCAGTGCAGTGTCGATTAATAAACCTTAACACAAGTCTGAAGAAGGATTCTGGTTGATTACTAACAAAGTCAATTGTAGTTAGTTCATCAGTGCAGTGTCGATAAATAACCTTAACACAAGCCTGAAGAAGGATTCTGGTTGATAACTAACAAAGACAGTTGCAGTTGGTTAATCAGTGTAGTGTTGATTAATAAACCTTAACACAAGTCTGAAGAAGGATTCTGGTTGATTACTAACAAAGTCAATTGTAGTTGGTTCATCAGTGCAGTGTCGATAAATAACCTTAACACAAGTCTGAAGAAGGATTCTGGTTGATTACTAACAAAGACAGTTGTAGTTGGTTCATCAGTGCAGTGTCGATAAATAAACTTCCACACAAGTCTGAAGAAGGATTCTGGTTGGTTACTACAAAGACAGTTGTAGTTGTTCATCAGTGCAGAGTTGATTAATAACCTTACACACAAGTCTGAAGAAGGATTCTGTTGATTACTAACAAAGACAGTTTGTAGTTGGTTCATCAGTGCAATGTCGATAAATAAACTTCCACACAAGTCTGAAGAAGGATTCTGGTTGGTTACTAACAAGGTCAGTTGTAGTTGGTTCATCAGTGTAGTGTCGATTAATAAACCTTAACACAAGTCTGAAGAAGGATTCTGGTTGGTTACTAACAAAGACAATTGTAGTTGGTTCATCAGTGCAGTGTCGATTAATAAACCTTAACATAAGTCTGAAGATGGATTCTGGCTGATTACTAACAAAGACAGTTGTAGTTGGTTCATTAGTGCAGTGTCGATTAATAACCTTAACACAAGTCTGAAGAAGGATTCTGGTTGATTACTAACAAAGTCAATTGTAGTTGGTTCATCAGTGCCGAGTTGATTAATAACCTTAATATATCTCTGAAGAAGGATTCTGGTTGATTACTAAAAAATCTATTCCAGTTAGTTCATCAGTGCAGTGTAGATTAATAAACCTTAACACAAGTCTGAAGAAGAATTCTGGTTGGTTACTAACAAAGACATTTGTAGTTGGTTCATCAGTGCGGTGTCGATAAATAAACTTTCACACAAGTCTGAAGAAGGATTCTGGTTGATTACTAACAAAGGTAGTTGTAGTTGGTTCATTAGTGCAATGTTGATTAATAAACCTTTAACACAAGTCTGAAGAAGGATTCTGGTTAATTACTAACAAAGTCAGTTGTAGTTGTTAATAAGTGTAGTGTAGATAATAAACCTTAACACAAGTCTGAAGAAGAATTCTGGTTGGTTACTAACAAGACAGTTGTAGTTGGTTCATCAGTGCTCTGTCGATAAATGCAACTTTCACACAAGTCTGAAGAAGGATTCTGGTTGGTTACTAACAAAGTCAATTGTAGTTAGTTCATCAGTGCAGTTCGATAAATTACCCCTTAACACAAGTCTGAAGAAGGATTCTGGTTGATTACTAACAAAGACAGTTGTAGTTGGTTCATCAGTGCAGTGTCGATAAATAAACTTCCACACAAGTCTGAAGAAGGATTCTGGTTGGTTCTAACAAAGACAGTTGTAGTTGGTTCATTAGTGCAGGTGTCGATTATAACCTTAACACACAGTCTGAAGAAGGATTCTGGTGATTCTATACAAAGTCAATTGTAGTTAGTTCATCAGTGCAGTGTGATAATACCCTTAACACAAGTCTGAAGGAGGTTTCTGGTTGATTAGTAACAAAGACAGTTGTAGTTGGTTAATCAGTGTAGTGTTGATTAATAAACCTTAACACAAGTCTGAAGAAGGATTCTGGTTAGTTACTAACAAAGACAGTTGCAGTTGGTTCATCAGTGCAGTGTCGATAAATAAACTTTCACACAAGTCTGAAGAAGAATTCTGTTTGATTACTAACAAAGACAGTTGTAGTTGGTTCATCAGTGCAGTGTCGATTAATAAACCTTAACACAAGTCTGAAGAAGGATTCTGGTTGATTACTAACAAAGACAGTTGTAGTTGGTTCATCAGTGCAGTGTCGATAAATAAACTTCCACACAAGTCTGAAGAAGGATTCTGGTTGGTTACTAACAAAGACAGTTGTAGTTGGTTCATCAGTGCAGAGTTGATTAATAAACCTTAACACAAGTCTGAAGAAGGATTCTGGTTGATTACTAACAAAGACAGTTGTAGTTGGTTCATCAGTGCAATGTCGATAAATAAACTTCCACACAAGTCTGAAGAAGGATTCTGGTTGGTTACTAACAAGGTCAGTTGTAGTTGGTTCATCAGTGTAGTGTCGATTAATAAACCTTAACACAAGTCTGAAGAAGGATTCTGGTTGGTTACTAACAAAGACAATTGTAGTTGGTTCATCAGTGCAGTGTCGATTAATAAACCTTAACATAAGTCTGAAGATGGATTCTGGCTGATTACTAACAAAGACAGTTGTAGTTGGTTCATTAGTGCAGTGTCGATTAATAACCTTAACACAAGTCTGAAGAAGGATTCTGGTTGATTACTAACAAAGTCAATTGTAGTTAGTTCATCAGTGAAGTGTCGATAAATAACCTTAACACAAGTCTGAAGAACGATTCTGGTTGATTACTAACAAAGTCAATTGTAGTTGGTTCATCAGTGCAGTGTCGATAAATAACCTTAACACAAGTCTAAAGAAGGATTCTGGTTGATTACTAACAAAGTTAATTGTAGTTGGTTCATCAGTGCAGTGTCGATAAATAACCTTAACACAAGTCTGAAGAAGGATTCTGGTTGATTACTAACAAAGACAGTTGTAGTTGGTTCATCAGTGCAGTGTCGATAAATAAACTTCCACACAAGTCTGAAGAAGGATTCTGGTTGGTTACTAACAAAGATCGTTGTAGTTGGTTCATCAGTGCCGAGTTGATTAATAACCTTAACATAACTCTGACGAAGGATTCTGGTTGATTACTAACAAAGACAGTTGTAGTTGGTTCATCAGTGCAGTGTCGATAAATAACCTTAACACAAGTCTAAAGAAGGATTCTGGTTGATTACTAACAAAGCCAATTGTAGTTGGTTCATCAGTGCAGTGTCGAAAAATAACCTTAACACAAGTCTGAAGAAGGATTCTGGTTGATTAGTAACAAAAACAGTTGTAGTTGGTTTATCAGTGCCGAGTTGATTAATAACCTTAACATAACTCTGACGAAGGATTCTGGTTGATTACTAAAAAATCAATTGCAGTTAGTTTATCAGTGCAGTGTTGATTAATAAACCTTAACATGAGTCTGAAGTAGGATTCTGGTTGGTTACTAACAAAGACAGTTGTAGTTGGTTCATCAGTGGAGTGTCGATAAATAAACTTTCACACAAGTCTGAAGACGGATTCTGGTTATTTACTAACAAAGTCAGTTTTAGTTGGTTCATCAGTGCAGCAAGTGTGAGTAGTCACTGATAAGATTGAAATAGAACAAGTAACTTAATCTGTGTGCTTGTGAGTCTTAACTATAAAATAATCTGTGTTTTGTTTGTCGTGACTATAAACTAATGTGTACTTTTGTTTGTTGTAACTATAAAACAATGTGTACTTTTTTTTGTTGTAACTATAAAGCAATGTGTACTTTTGTTTGTTTTAACTATAAAGCAATGTGTACTTTTGTTTGTTGAAACTATAAAATAATCTGTGTTTTTGTTTGTTGTAACTTTAAAACAATCTGTAGTTTTGTTTGTTGTAACTTTAAAACAATCTGTGTTTTTGTTTGTTGTAGCTTTTTAACAATCTGTTTTTTGTTTGTCGTAACTATAAAACAATCTGTGTTTTTGTTTGTTGTAGCTTTTTAACAATCTGTTTTTTTGTTTGTCGTAACTATAAAACAATCTGTGTTTTTGTTTGTCGTAGCTCTGTAATCATTCTTGGTCTGCTATCACTGACAGTGAGAGTCAATATTTATATAGAAATAGAAGATATGTTTAAGAAAATATTTGACCTGGTTCTGCAGAAACCTGGTTTTGAAACCCAGAATGAAAACCCTAATCCATAACTGCTGTTTCAAGTTGAAAATATTCCGAATTCTAAATATTTTACTTACCATTGTTGACTTCTTAAGGGTTAAGAATTTAGGGTTAAGCAAGTTTTTTTTTTTATTTAATGAAAATCTTTAACGAATAACAAAATGTATTTATTAGCAAGCCAGATCTTAAAAGAAAATTTTAACTTACTTGAATAATGGACTTCTTCAGGTTCGAAGACCTTTCCACCAGAGAGCGTCGCCGAGGTAGAGGTTCGTCACTTTTCGCTTTAAGCACGAAACCACCACGAGAGTCGTCGATTTTCCGATCTCTTTCGCTTGCTGGGTCTACTTGTTCACTCTGGAGTGACGTCATTGATGCGCGGAGATTCCTTGGACGGAAAAGAGAGGCCAACCCAAAGGGGGCGCTAGTTCGCACACCGTAGCCATGTCTCAATCCCCTAAACCACTGACCTTGGTAAATGCCTAAAATTTTAAAAGTACACCAACATTTGTGATAAAATACTGAAAAGAAACAAAGGAAATCAGATACGTTCATTAATCGACATGAATTAAGTGATACTTTGTCACCATCTAACAAAAGTTGCATGTTTTGAACTAAATCATGAATTTTTGTTTATGCCATCTTCTTGTCACGGTTACAAATTACTTTTTGATTTGAATCAAAAATTGGGTTTTAGGCTAAAATGATAATGCCAAGAGAATTAATAAAAAAATTCATTGCTAAAATTCAATGACAGTCAGTATAATGAAATGTTTCGGGATTGTGGGGAATAAATACTGGTTATGTGCCCTGAGATGGGTTAAATAAACAAAGCTCTTTGGATTGTGGGGAATAAATACTGGTTAGGTGCCCCAGAGATGGGTTAAATAAACAAAGGTCTGTGGATTGTGCGGAATAAATACTGGTTAGGTGTCCCAGAGATGGGTCAAATGAATTCATTGTAATATTGTCTTGCCGGCTGAAGTTGAAAACGTCACAGTTCAAAATAGAAAGCGGGTTATAACTCAATAAACGGTTCTTCATATGGTGGCTGTTGTTGAAGACAATTCAGCTGAGTTTATGTATTTCCTTAATACATTTTTTCTGCGTTCTTCTATACAAAGAGTGAGTGCATTATCTGAAATAAATATAAGACGTTTGTGTTTCCCCCAGATCATCTGCATGACGTTGTGAAAGTTTAATGTTTGTATAGGGATGTCGCGCCATCTATGAATGCACTTAACGTAACATACGTCAAAGATAATAAATGTGCAATAACAGAAATAATGTGGGGAGTGAAGGGGGATGTAAACGCTCACTAACATGCACTCTTTTCTAAACTATCACCACACAAAGTTTGGTTAAGATTAAATTAACGAACTAAAAGTTGGTAGATAACGGACAAACAGACAGACATCAAGATTTTTTTTACATTATATATTGGAAGATAAATAAAAGAATTGATTGGAGAGGTGCATATATTTTCTTCACTTGTAAGCTCGTTTTAATGTCTGATTATTTATCGGGATCAAATACAAGGTGGTCGCTAGAAAAGCAGAAAATTTGAGGGTCAGATGAGATCATGAATAAAATGCGTGCTTACTCATTTCTATTTTGATTTCTTTACATCATGAATAAAATGCATGATTTTAATAATTTTGAGCATCTATGAGCGTAATATAACATATGCCTTTAAAAAATTTTGTAAAAGTTATTCTTTGTAAAAATAAATAGCTGTTTGACAGATTTTCCGTTTTTCTAGCGACCACCCTGTGGTTTAGTTGGTACGAAATATGTGAAAGATTAGCCATGTTTGTCCTCAAGGTATTTTCTACTCGTAAGGAATTCCAATTTGTTTGTTTAATCATCAAAACGTAGTGTAATTAGAAATACCGACTTTCTAACTTGTCTATAATTTTATTGTTTCGATGTACGTAATTTTTTTGTATTAGTTTAGCTGTGAGGTTGGTGTTTGTATCAGTTTTATTGACGTTGAGGTCAGTGTTTTTCTTGGATTAGTTGTTTAACAGATTTGGACATTGTGAAAGAGGTTATTACGTGTTTACTATTAAAGCAACCACAGAAACAGATACTGTTTGTGCGTGTTTTTCTAATACTAAAGCCATATAGGGTTATCTGCTTAGTCCACCGACGGGAATCGAACCCCTGATTTTAGGATTGTAAATCCGTAGACATACCACTGTACTAGAGGGGTAAAACAGATATTACAATTATTAACTTTTTGTCTTATAATTAGAAACAAACATACTCTGACATTATTGTCTATGAAACACTATATATCGTTAAGTAACTCTATAGCATACTCTGACATTATTGTCTATGAAATACAATATATGGTTAAGTAGTTATAACATACTCTGAATTTATTGTTTATGAAACACAACATATCGTTATGTAACTCTATAACATACTCTGACGTTATTGTCTATGAAACACAATATATCGTAAAGTAACTCCATAACATACTCTGACATTATTGTGTATGAAACACAATATATCGTTAAGTAACTACAACACACATAAGTATTGTAACATAATTATTAGTGATAAGTTACTATACAGTTTGATCTGTAAGATTATTAATACATAAGTATTGTAACATAATTATTGGTGATAAGTTACTATACAGTTTGATCTGTAAGATTGTTAATACATAAGTATTGTAACATAATTATTGGTGATAAGTTACTATACAGTTTGATCTGTAAGATTGTTAATACATAAGTATTGTAACATAATTATTAGTGATAAGTTACTATACAGTTTGATCTGTAAGATTGTTAATACATATATTGTTCAACGATGTTTTTCTTCACTATTATTGTTTCTTTTGATAAGTTGGTCCTATTACCGAGCTCTGAATTTTGAATCTGGGTTCGAATCTGTGCGATACAACTAAATATTACCCGCAATTTAAGATGTGGGTGTGTTACAAGTGTGAAAGTGGAACCCCTAACATCGAGACTGCATGGTAGGGTATTTCAAAACAAGGGACAACAACACATAACATTTCCAACTTGACAACAAATACACGAGTAAGAAGTACATATTAACTGTGTTATCGTGTTAGCGGAAATTTTTCCTGTTGTTGATAAAGAGATCGGATGTCAGTTAGAAGTTCATAGGATAAACGATGTCTGAATGAATACACATTAGGGTGATTGCTTTGTTGTGATAACTGTTACGAGCCAAATTTCCAATGATATGGCTCCATTTTAGCTTATGGCTGCATGACGTTGAGATAAAAATAGTCCTAGAATATCCAGAATTTTTGTGAATATTAGTGATCGAGAGACTTTATGAAGTTTCTAGAAACAAAACTAAAAGATAGATACTTAAATTATTTTTCAGTTAGTTGAGTGTCAGCTAGAGTAAATTATTCAAATCGGTAGTTGTTATCGCGTATTTTCAGTTGCTCGATGGATTAACGTTAAATACCACAAGTACATTTATTGGTATGTTAATATAGTACCACTAGTGAGTAAAATGTTGAAACTTAAGACATCATTTGAGATCTCAAACCTACAACTGTGTACCAGAGATATTTTTATTCATCATACAATTTCCAAATTTTACAGGCGAAGTGTTTGTAACATCAAGATAGTTATCAAATGTTTTTAAATACAACGCTATACCTTGTCTGTTATTTTCAATTAATATAACTGATCTCGAAACTAACATAGAATGGGGGAAATAATTATAAGTTATATTTCTATAATTATAACACAAATATTTACCCTAAACAGCTGAAAACTCTAAACATTATATCTTTATTATTTTGATCAGATTGGCCATTCTGCAGTACCTGGCCAACATTACAGAAGTGACAAAGACGCTTCGCACGTGCAATCGTATTACCGTATCCTAAAGTATAAGAGTGGGCTTTACAACTAACTTGTCTATGCTGCATTTTAGTAGACGAGTATTTTATCACTCACAGTTACATTTTAGTTACAATACACTGTATGTGTGTGTGTACACGTGATTACTGTTTACAAATATGTTCATAAACTTATTTTTCTTGAAATATACAACAGTAAATAAAGACCTGAAACAAACAATTATCTCTTCTTGTTACAAACTTTGTACTCTTTCACTGCTTGTAGTAGATTGTTAAGCCTTATCAAATTTCACACGTGGAATTTCATGCTCACTAAAGAAAGACCTTATCACTTGGAATCTCACAACGCAACAACTAGACTTACACACTAATACTTCAAAATGGCTGAGAAAGCCGCTAGGGGATAATTTGACCCTTCGATTGGTTGCAGTTACGTCACGCAATCACGTGATAGAAACTTATGCCGCCATGATCGTAGGCTAGATGCCGCATCAGTGCGCCTCAGTTAGCTGATAAGCAGTTCGTTTCTCATAACAGTTCTGAATTAATTTGAACGTGTTGCTGTTGGTTGTCAGAACAGACAAGATCGCGATCCAGGAAAAATATTTCACTGTTTGCCGACGGATCTTGAGCGTATATCTCGATGGATCGTTCAGAAGATTGGCAGCCCACCAGCACGAGTCGTGTCTGTAGCGACCCTTTCATTCTGAGTAAGTAACCACTATATCTGTAGGAGATAATACATATATAGTTCATATAACAAATATACGAGGGCTCTGAAACAAGAAACGAAATACAATCGTTCTATAGTTGTGTTGAGGCTGTACAAATATATTATTATATTCTTTTACTTTTATAAAGGCGGGGGGCTGTATAAACAGTCATCAACATAACAGTTCATCCCTGTATTATTTCGTAGCTTAACATGCATCACGACTGTGTATTGTATAAAAGTATTTTTCATTTGATAGAACGAAACATAAATAATTCGGCTACTCTTGGATTACAGTTTTCTTGTTTAATCAATAACAGTTAATATATGTATAAAAACGGCTCGTTTGGGTTGAAAAATTTTTTTTTTTACGTAGAAGAGTGAACAACGTTTCGACCTTCTTCGGTCATCGTTAGGTTCACAAAGAAAGAGAAAGGTAACTGGCCGGAAGCTGACCACATGTTTGAAAGGGGTTGTGTAACTGAGTGGCGGAATGCAGTACCTGACAATGACCGAAGAAGGTCGAAACGTTGTTCACTCCTCTACGTAAAAACATGTTCTCAACCCAAACGAGCCGTTTTTACAAATATATTTCTCTACAAATGGGTTTTCTCGACATCACTGATTAATGACACTTAATGATTCACTTTTATTTAAATGCAAAACAATTTCAGACTGCAAGTTATTTACATATATTATAATATACTAGTACTTATGTATTTGTGCATATGAAAACAGCTAATTGTCACAAAATTATATAATATGTTTATTTTTGTTTTACAAGTAAGAGTGATGACCCCCTTTCCCTAGACTACGTTCCAATATGTGTCTTCTCCATGGAAGAACAAGTCAAAAGTCGCTCTGGAAACATTCAACAGAAGATCAGCTTTCAAAACCTAAGAAGATGTGGTGGGTTTTTAATTGTTAAACTTCTGTTAAAAGTTGAATATTTTTTCATATAAGTATGTCCTTTGTAACTTTATGTTTAACTTTCTGATAATCATTCAAGAAACATGAATATATATAAATCAATCACAAGTAGTTTTCATTTTGTTTCAGTGGTGTCCCAGGGTCAAACTCACCAGTCTCTGTTGTCCATGTCTGCTCCTGCTGAGTACTGTGTGGAAGCTGCTGATGAACAGAAAGGTGGATCTCAACTTCTAGACACAGCCAAAGATCTCCATACAGACTGATCTCAATATAACTGATACTGAAGGTTTACAGACAGAGTATCAGAGATCTCCATTCAGACTGATCTCAGTATGACTGATACTGAAGCTTTACAGACAGAGTGTCAGAAATCTCCATACAGACTGATCTCAGTATGACTGATACTGAAGCTTTACAGACAGAGTGTCAGAAATCTCCATACAGACTGATCTCAGTATGACTGATACTGAAGCTTTACAGACAGAGTGTCAGAAATCTCCATACAGACTGATCTCAGTATAACTGATACTGAAGCTTTACAGACAGTGTCAGAGATCTCCATACAGACTGATCTCAATATGATACTGAAGCTTTACAGACAGTGTGTCAGAGAGATCTCCATGCAGACTGATCTAAGTATGACTGATAGTGAAGCTTTACAGACAGTGTGTCAGAGAGATCTCCATAGAGACTGATCTCAGTATGACTGATACTGAAGCTTTACAGACAGTGTGTCAGAGAGATCTCCATACAGACTGATCTAAGTATGACTGATATTGAAGCTTTAGAGTGTCAGATACCTCAATAGAGACTGATCTCAGTATGACTGACACTGAAGCTACACAGACAGAGTGTCAGAGATCTCCATACAGACTGATCTCAGTATAACTGATACTGAAGCTTTAGAGAGTGTCAGATACCTCCATAGAGACTGATCTCAGTATGACTGATACTGAAGCTTCACAGACAGAGTATCAGAGATCCCCATACAGACTGATCTCAGTATAACTGATACTGAAGCTTTACAGACAGTGTGTCAGAGATCTCCATACAGACTGATCTCAGTATAACTGATACTGAAGCTTTACAGAGTGTCAGATACCTCCATAGAGACTGATCTCAGTATGACTGATACTGAAGCTTTACAGAGTATCAGAGATCTCCATGCAGACAGATCTCAGTTTGACTGATACTGAAGCTTTAGAGAGTGTCAGATACCTCCATAGAGACTGATCTCAGTATAACTGACACTGAAGCTTTACAGTCAGTGTCAGCAACTGAGAACTAAAAGTACTACTCTCCGTGAATAATTAAGTATATTAAATAATAAAAATCATTGTGTACGAGTGCTAACTAGTAGGGATATTTGTGAGGAGGTATTATCTTGTATTTAAACTGAATATATAAATATGTAATACATATTAACTCAGTTTGGTTGACAGTTATCTCATGAAAAAAGCTCCAACTTTGGTAACTAAGTTGGTGCTCAGGTAAGTAAAACACATTTACCTTGTCTTTGATAACAAAGAGAGGTTGTGCATCTGTGACTCCAACACTTCGTGCACCCACCCAGCTGTAGAAAAACGTGTAGGCTTCCAGGCTCTTGTCGGACTTCAGTGTGTGTCCAGTGTATGATAATGTGGTGTTAATGAGGTAATGATAAATGTCATCGTACTGAATGTCAGGTTTTGGAAGGAGGTGAGCGGGTGCAGTGTGTTTGATTCAGCACATGTGCAGTCGCAATATCTTAACAAACAGAAAAGACAGAATGTCATATTTGATATTACAACTTGTCAGTGTAGGTAATTTGAGTTCCTGATTCGTAAGAAAATATAGACATTCTACTTGATATCACAAACATTTAATTTAAACCAGTGCTTAATCTAGATGTCGTTTTTAATATTCACTTTTAACGTTAGTAATTAACTTATGTATAACACTAAAATATGAATTATAATATAAAATTATAGCATACAATTATAACAAACAATTTTAATATACAATTTATAAATACAAATTTAAAAAATTATAGCTCAATAACATTTTCAATGCTTGTCAACAAACACTAGAACAAGACCTTTGACCCGTGATGATAGGGAAAAAATGCGCATGCGCATTTAGATATTAAAACATGCACGTGGATTTTCAGGACAAACAAAACTGAATGTTATTACAATAGGTAATTATTAATGTAGTTGAATGTACTCATAAATAAATTATGTATAAAAAAATCTCTATATTCCTCGTCTTCAATGGAAGTGAGTTTTGTACAAATTAACACAACTACTAAAAGCGATACTAGAACAAACAGCTCTTAGAAAAATAGGGGGATTTTCCCAGAATCACGAGTAACAGGGGTCATTTTATTGTAGGTAATATGTGTAACAGATTACGTTTTTGACAGACAAATTTTATATTTGTCAACTGGCCATATTACTTCAATAGTTAATACGAGTTTGTTTTTATTAAAATATAATAAAACAATAATATATTGATTTAGTTTTAACCGTAGATCATTTGTAAATAGTGTTAACTTATGAAGGTGTTTTATTACAAAATCTGACAATTATACTGTAGGTAGCAACTTAATCAATATTATTGTACGTGTGTAACTAATATGAATATTCTATGTTGAGCGCCCTCTGTTGGTTTCCTGGATATAACTAACATTAATTTTTTTTCTAGTGTATATGTGTAAGTGATTTTAATGTTCTAATTTGAACGCCCTCTGTTGGCTTTCCGCGGATACTTTTAAGGTAGTCCTAGTCATGAGTACTTCGTTCGCTTTCGTCCAATAAAAAGGTACACGTGCTTTGTCTAAGCTAGAAATACAACACATTGGACAATGGACCTCGTTAACACCACAGTATGAAGTAACTTTCAAAAAGCAGATAATGCCTTCATTAACTACTGCTTTCTCTAGTTTGATTATACAATAATTTAAAATTGTCAAGAAAAGAAAAAACATTTTTATTAATTATTTGAATATTTCTTGTAATATATTTGATTCAAATCGAAGCTCACTCCAAACGTTTCTATAACAACTGTTTTACGCAACAGAAAATTAAAACAATGTTATAAACATATTTTATGCATGATTTCCTACGCAGATCAACGAACTTTGTATTTTTCCAGAGTTCGTGACAAATAAAAACTCTGTAATGCACACACTCTCTCGTGGCTCAGTGATAAGTTCGAAGGCTTATGATGCTAAAAATTAGGTTTCGATATTCGTGATGAGCACAATACAGTTAGCCCATTGTGTAACTTTGTGTCTGAGAACACCGAAACCATCAACAACCGAAGTAATGTTTTATAATATACCACAAGGCAGATTACCATGGCAACACAGTGTATACTTTTACACATAGGAACTCTTTATCAGTTAAACATATTTCCTGGTAACTGTAATCAGATTTTCTAATTTATTGATTTTTATTTAAATACGTTTACTTTGATAACCTATTCTAAAGTATTGTGATATTTTTGTCGTAGCCATATTTGTTCTGTATTGTAAAGTTTCATCCAAATCAAACGTTTAGTTTATTCACACGTTCTATTTTGTCACACAATTGACAATAATGTTTTCCATATGTTTACTTTAATCTCATATACATTATTACATCACGTGACACGTTTATTATACCCAATTGTTTACGCATGCTCTGTTTGGTCACGCGATTTAAAAACATTATTTGATGACGTTTACTTTTGTTCCATATAAATTATTTTATTTGACATGATTACCGTACTCACATATTTACACAAAATATGTTTGTTTTGAATTTCGCGCATAGCTACACAAGGGCTATCTGCGCTAACTGTCCTTAAATTAGCAGTGCAAGACTAGAGAGAAGGCAGCTAGTTATCACCACCCACCGCCAACACTTGGGCTACTCTTTTACCAACGAATAGTGGGATTGACTGTAACATAATAACGCCCCCATGGCTGAAAGGGCAAACATGTTTGGTGTGACGTGAATTTGAACTCACGACCCTCAGATTACGAGTCGAGTGCCTTAATCACCTGGCCATACCGGGCCCAGTAACGTTGGAATGTTGCATAACAAAATATTTCTTTAGCTCATCTCGGTTTTCCGCAAAAAGGTTTATCGATATTTTTATACTGACGTGTATGTTGCAGTAACTTAATATTATTTGTATATAGTAGCAATGTTTACTGTTTATTAGACTAAATACGTCATGATGTTGTGGGGTAATAAAGCACTAGCTTTTATCAAACCACAAATAACGAAGTACACAAGACCTCGTTTAATATTTTAACATTGAAAAAGGCTTAGCTCACATAAATTTCACACAGCATGTAACACCTAGTCCGACTGAACGTGTAAATCACGTGAGGTTTATTTACTGGTAAGCTGTAACACATTAAAAATAATGAAACGTAAAAATAGATTTGAATCTAATAAACATTTTATTTATATTTATATTCATGCGTTTAGCTACGTAGTTTAATAAAGCAAATATCATAAGATTTACCGTGAGTCAAAACGTAAAATAAGAATTGGAATTTCTACTTTATTATTTTATACAACTTCAGTTTAAAATACCTGGAAAACAGTCTGACTAATGTTTCATGTGCATTTAGTCTTACCTCCATCAGCGTACATCTCCGAGCCATATCCATCCTGAAGTCCATTGGCCCACGTGCCTTCGTACTTGGCTCCAGAGGTTAGAGATTGGCGAACTCCATATCGGCCCTTTAGCCCCTGTGTCCATTCTCCGCGATACACCCAACGACCTCGTGTTTCTACCCCTAGCCCGTGACGCTTTCCGTTCTGCCACTGACCCTCGAACGTGCTGCCGCTGGGCCACGTGTACACTCCGGACACTTCAAACCCAAAGTGCCACGACCCGCTGTACTCGCCCTGGCCCTTGGGACCCGTGCACACTCCGTGCCCATGAGCCTTACCGTCTGCCCACCCCCCGCAGTAAGTACCTCCATCGTCAAAGTCGAAACGGCCGCCGATAGCAGTGGTTCGAGACTGCAAGTGAGGCGCTGTCATGGGCAAGAATCGAGAGTGGATGCACCATTCAGTGAGAGGTTAAAATCGTATAAAGATGAATATAAACTCGTGAACTAACACTAGACGAGCAGAGATGCTCGTTTGTTTGTACCGTCACCATATATTTATCTACTGCACAGAAACAAGCCAAGTTGTTAACGCTTGCTGCACCACAAACAAAACAATCGTTTCTATTTTCCTTTCGAGTTCTTAGCAGATAAAAGGTTGCGTTTTTTTAGTCGATCTTCAAAATCAATATTTTTTTAAATCTAAAGATCCACAGCAATGTATATAAAGAGGCTAATATAAATAAACAATATCCACAGAATGTTCACTCATACAGCAATGCCACTACATGGGCTGCACCCTCACTTCTATTGACGTTGCACGTATTGCTGATACAATAGACGCATGCGCAGATTTGCAGATAATTGCTCCACCTATTAGTAAGAAAGAGCTAATACAATATATGATTGATCCCATACACGGGCAACGTCTGGGCCTAACTAGTGACGTTCTGCCCTAGTAGTGAAGGAAACTGGAAGAAAAACCAAGATGGTGGCCGGGGTAATCAAAGAAACGAATGTAAACAATAAAATTTGGATCTAGCTAGTGATGTCAGACGACTAAAACCAAAACTAGTTCTTCAGCTAGAAGATTTTCTCGATATTTTTGTTTTAGTTCATGAAACAGACACACAGGTGTTGGTTATGACATCACACACTGCGTTTAATATCGTCATACAATATTCTGGTTTGTATCATATAACTAATATTTAGGGCTAACACTGAAGTGAGTTTGAGTACGTACCGTTGTTAGTATTTAGAGCCTACAGGTCCATGGTGTACCTGTACATGGCTATTAGACCATCTGGAACACGAACTGTACACTGATGTTGAACGTTTTTGGATAAAAATAAAATTGTTTATTCTACGTAATCGCTTAACACGATGAATGTGACTGTTTCAGTTTCAAAATAAAGTTTCTAAGTGTTACTAACACTTCAAATTTATGAATCTATATAGTTCGCTGTTTTTCACACTTACAACAAAGTTATAGAATGGGTTATCTGTGTTCATTCCACCACATGTATCGAAATCTAGTTCTGGTGTGCTAAGGTCGCAGAAATATAGATGTGCCGCTGGTCTAGTGTTAAGTCCAGCTGTGCCACCAGGTGGCCTCTTTAGTTTAAAACTAACTAATCTTGCTAACATTAAACCAAAAACAGAAATATGGTTTATATATTTATTTCATTGAAATAGTAAGTATAGTTAGGAGTTTTGAATTAAATACAATGTGGGAAAATGTAATCCATTCTAAAATCTTTAGGGATGATTAAAACTGACGAAAATCACAAACTGTTAGTGGTAATTAAAACTGATGAAAATCACAAACTGTTAGTGGTAATTAAAACTGATGAAAATCACAAATTGTTAGTGGTAATTAAAACTGACGAAAATCACAAACTACTAGTGGTAATTAAAACTGATGAAAATCACAAACTATTAGTGGTAATTAAAATTGACGAAAATCACAAACTGTTAGTATTAAATAAAATAATAATTTGTTTTTATTCATCTATTAAAATGGTTATTAAACATTATTTTAAAATGTGTATACATTTGTTAGTTTTCAGCATAGTTCAGAAAATGTGATATTTATGAGAACTGTGGTGTACGTGTGTTTCCTGTCTGATAGTGTAGTAGATAGGAGCAAACATCTTTACAGGCACTGAATGATACTAGAAGATTCTTTGGTTATTTAAAATTTACAAATTGGTAACCATTCAGACCGTTATAGATACATCATATTTCTATAGACAACAAACTATTTAGAATTGTTCATCGCCAATGACTAAATTAAAACGTCAATTCATACTAGGGTATTGTTGCTGTCAGCATGACCGAGAATTGAAAGGAAATGTAATATTTTGCAGTCTGACAGTCCGAACATCTGTGACAGCTGCTGGTGAACAAAAACAAACCTTGAAGAACTGATATGCGTGAATATGCATTTCTCACTAATTACTGAATCTAGATGTTCGAAATATAAAATGTGGTCTTAAAGAAATTTAACGATAAGTGTGCATAATTATTAACAACTTTAAAACTAATACAACTTAGTTATACACAACCTATTGATGTATATTTAGAAAGAATAATAATTCAGTAAATTCTCATAATTGATCTAAATCTAAAAATAAAATACACCTTTCATATTTTATCTTTTCAACAAGACAGCTTTTCTTACTGAGACCGATATCTTCTCTGTCAGAAGAAGCAAAAATAAGTATTATAAGAACATTAAAGAATGTTTGTAAGATTGGCTGGCTTTGCAATTCCTTTCGCATATTCTTAAATATCTACATGTGGTATATAATCATAACACCTGTTTTTCTGTCTCCTTGTGTTACTATATGGTGTTTCTGCAGGTATACACAGTTTTCACATAACGCTTCGTCAACAAGATCATTAAGTTACTTTTGCTCCAGCTACTTATTGTTTTGTGTTATCCATCTGGACTATCACTTTTTATCTTCCTACATATAGGAAGATCTAAGTACATTGCATCTGAGTAAATTAAAATAACTTCAAACATAAATGTTCAGTAGCGGCATCTGTTGTAAACGCATTTAGTCAGATAAAACAGAGTTATTTCACAGCAATGACATAACGGATGTGTCTTATCACCTTCAAATGAATCAGTGTTATAAGAAAGTTACACACAACAATAAAATGTTATACACCATTACTTTCAGAAATCGTAACAAAGTATTCACATTTAATTATATATATATTTATGTGTGCGTAAAGAGAAAACTAAATTACATTGAATACGTCAGGCTTAAAATACTTCTGACCGTTGGTAAAGTAATATTTGAAGAATAAAGACATAAGTGGCCCTACTTGTGGGTCAAGATAAAAAAAAATATATTTTCCTGAATTTTGTCACCAGTTCAAGACTACTAAACAAATTATGATGACAGTGACTCAGACTTCAAACTATTCAAGATATTTAATATGTAAAGCCAATGAAGATAATTCATGCATGTAACTCATCTTCGGTTCATTAGTTATACTTTTGTTATTTTATTGTTTCTACGGCTCAGTTATACAATGAACCACCTTCGCTCTGGACGTCGCGGGGAACTGAATCCCAAATTTTAACAGCCGGAATCTCCAAAGTTACTGCTCTCTTACCAAAAGACATCAATGCACAATCAATATTTGTCTGCTGTGAAAAAAATGGCTTATGGTATTTTAAAACAGATAAGCATTAATCGTGAAGAATCAGGGCTATATTATATACATACAATGCATGTGAAATCTCTTGTTAAGAATTCAATATTATATAAAGTACTGGAAGGGTGTTAGAACCTGTTTAAATGGTTGTTGTTGTTTTTTGTTTTGAATTAAGCACAAAGCTACACAATGGGCTATCTGTGCTCTGCCCACCACGGGTATCGAAACCCGGATTTTAGCGTGCAAGTCCGCAGACATACCGCTGAGCCACTTGGGGGGGGGGCTGTTTAAATAAACAGCCTTTTAATTACTGTACTAAATTTAGCATCATATACTCCAAACTGTGTAAACTGGCAAAATGACTGTTACGTAACAGAAATGACATTGTTTGTGATTGAGTTATTTGACTGAAAAGTGACACAATTAAATATGAACTCTTACCGGAAAATCTTAAACAACTAGGATTTTCTGACTTTTTACTCAGCTGTGTTGTTCTCTTAACAACCATGTTCATGTGTTTTATAACACTAACATTTTTTTTCTTTTACGCTGTATTTCGTACGTGAGAGATAAGTGTAACTTTGTCCAGCATATGTTTGTTGGAAAATGATTTAATATAAGTCGGGTTAGTCATGAGGTGTATTGAAAATTTTATAATATCGTTCAAACAAAGAGAATAAAGACAGGCGATGCTGTTCTAGAACTTGAAGTAACTTCTATTCAGTCCTAAAGTACAAAGTTTAAACTGTTTTACAGTGTTAAACGTTAGTGTGTAGTGTATAGAAACTGTTAAGAGATCTACAAATAATAAAGTTGATAAAGAAAACATTATTAAATCATTCTTTATGAATTTACTTCATTTTGTTACTATAATTAGGAGTACTTAACGTATAAATAACGATTAGCTTCTCAATCGAGTTTCTTTCATTGTTTAGACACGTTTTGTTGCAAAGTTCGCCAGTCTAGAAAAAACACAAAAACAGTTTGAACATTATTTATTATCAATAAACTTTGTGTTTACAAAAAATTGTGAAAATATATAACATATTTTAAAACTGTTTTTTCACAAAGTTTAGAATTCTTTACTATTCGCGTGTCTATAAATTTCCTTAATAATTTAACCACTCTTTGTGTTTGTTCATAATACACTAGATATGTAAAGGATTCAAATATGACATCCGAGGAAAGCAACTAAAAATATGCGTTTGAGAAAGTTCCTAATTTTTAAAACTTCCAGTAGATGGCGTAGGATAGGATTTGTGGTTGTTTATTTCTTGTAAATAAACACTGAGCTGCACAATGGGCTATTTCTGCCATACTTACCACAAGGTTTCGAAACTCAGTTTTTATTGTTCTCAGTCTACAGAATAAGAAATAATTTTTTAAATTTATGTGTAGTTTCCTATTAGCTCATAAACCAGTTTGTTTCTTAAAGTTATAGACTTTTAAGTTCGTTAAAAATACTTTGGTTTCTTATTTACCACTAAGGTGTCACTAGTAACGCAACTGAAGATAGACCTTCTTGAAGATGAGAAACCCCATTGAAATAAAAATGTACCTGAGAACGGCTGGTTCTGGTATTAGCACTTTCATTGATGAGGAGAGAATAACATTTCAACCTTACTAGGTCATTTTTAGGTTAACAAAGAGAGTCTGCAACTGACCATTGCAGGGCATATATCTTAAGAACGAGATAATAAACAAGTACGGCACTGTAGGGGGTGTTGCAGGTGGGTGTTAGGTTATTAATTGGTACACGTATAAAGGTGTTCCTTTATATTGGTTCAATTTTGGTTTTAGTTGCTGTGTAAATAGGGCTTCTTTATTTTGTGTTTGCTTATATTTATTTCGCTACTTAATATTTGTGTGTTTTCTCTGGTTATGTTGTGTTTATTTGATTTGCAGTGTTGAAGGTGTTTTTTGTGGTCTTTGAATCTCGTTTCCATTTTCTGCTTGTTTCTTCAATATAGAAGTCAGGGCAGTTATTACATTGTATTTTATAAATTATGCTGATGTTGTGTTTCCCAGTGTAGATTTTACTTAGTATGAACTTTAATTTTGTTCCTGGTTTTCGAATTCATTTATGTCTACTGAATTTTTTTCAGTGGGTTTTTTTTCAAAATGTTGGTTATTTTTTCGCTGATGTCAGAAACATACAGCAATATAAGGTTTTATAGTTTGTTGTATCTTGGGATTTATTGTGGTTTGTTGTTGATCTTGGTGTGCGCGTATAATTTTTTCCATGTTTTTTTTTTTGAGGAAATTTGTTGATGTTGATGAAGTGTTGTTTTATTTTGTTGATTTCATAGTGAATTTTATCAGGTGAACATAGTTTGATGGCTATGTTTATTTGGTTTCTTAATATGTTCAGTTTTTGTTTTGTTTCATGTGCTGAGTCCCAGGGAATGTATAATATAGCATGGGTGATTTTTCTGTGAATTTCTGCTTTAAATTGTGTATCGGTTTATGAAATCTTGAGATGAAAAAATGTTATTTGATTAGTTGTTTTTTCTGTTCACAAGTGAACTTAATGTTGGGATGTACGGAGTTAATGTGGTTGAATAAACTAAGTGTGTGTGTTGTATAGATGTGAATCCAGCAATTGTATCATCAACATACATGTACCAGTATAGTGGTGAGTGTGAGGCTGAATTAGTCGTTTGTGATTCAGTCAGTGTGATAGAAATGTTGAATAAAACTGGTGACACGGAATTCCCCATACTGAAGTCAGTTATTTGTAGGTAGTTTTTGTTGTTGAACATAAAATTAGTTACAAACAATCCTTGTTTACTTGAAGATGATCCGGAAAGGTCAAAATGACGTTCCCTACTTTATTAGTAAATACCCACACAAATCGTTCTGAGATATGTTTACAGAACTCTTAGTTCGACATCTGAAAACAATAAATTACATAATTAAAAAACCTCAAAATAAATTCACTTCTACTTTGATTCTACAAAAAAGGTCTAACTTATAATTAAAATTATTTAATATAACTTTAAATATTATGAGCACAGAAGAGTTAAATATTAAACTTTCTCGACCTTTACACTGTATTAACTAAGAATAATTAGCATACAATTATATTAGATCACAGTAACAAGCTTTCAACAGTGATACAGATAAACAAGTTATAGAGGTAAAGCACTTTCAAAAATGATACAAGATAAACAAGTTATAGAAGTAAAACCCTGATACCTTTGTTACACATTACCTCTATCTTAACACCACTCATACTCCTGCTACACATTACCTCTGTGCTGACACCACAGATACCCTTGTTACACATTACTTGTATGGTGACACCACTGATATCCTTGTTACACATTAGAAATATTTTGACACCACTGATACCCTTGTTACACATTACCTATATCTTAACACCACTGACACTCCTGCCACACATTACCTCTATGCTGACACCACTGATACCCTTGTTACACATTACCTCTATGCTGACACTACTGGTACCATTGTTACACATTACCTCTGTGTTAACACCACTGATACCCTTGTTACACATTAGAAATATTTTGACACCACTGACACTCCTGCCACACATTACCTCTATGCTGACACCACTGATACCCTTGTTACACATTACCTCTATGCTGACACTACTGGTACTCTTGTTACACATTACCTCTGTGCTCACACTACTGATACCCTTGTTACACATTACCTCTATGTTGACACTACTGATACCCTTGTTACACATTACCTATATCTTGACACTACTGACACTCCTGCTACACATTACCTCTATGCTGACACCACTGATACCCTTGTTACACTTATACATTACCTATATCTTGACACTACTAACACTCCTGCTACACATTACCTCTATGCTGACACCATTGATACCCTTGTTACACTTACACATTACCTATATCTTGACACTACTGACACTCCTGCTACACATTACCTCTATGCTGACACCACTGATACCCTTGTTACATATTACCTCTATGCTGACACCACTGATGCCCTTGTTATACACTACCTTTATCTTAACACCACTGACACTCCTGCTACACATTACCTCTATTCTGACACCACTGATACCCTTGTTACATATTACCTCTATGCTGACACCACTGATACCCTTGTTACATATTACCTCTATGCTGACACCACTGATATTCCTGCTACCTATCACTTCTATCCTTAAACCCGTCAAAAACAGTCTCGTCCAATGAGCATAAACCTACGGAAACCTTTTATAAAAATTACTGTGACGGAGTAACCAGTGATGCATATAATTATATATTTATTGATGTCTTCATGGTTTAGGCTAATTGAAGATATAGGCCTAATTATTATTCCACCTTTTACTTGTTCTATAATAAGGTATGGCTCATCACTGTTTTCTTATTTATTCTAATTAACGTAAAGAACAAATATTTTTGTTTATAAACAATAACCGTTTCAGCGTCTTTCACACTACCAAGAGGTTCATAGGTACGTCTTAGATCTAATAATACATAAACTAAGGTGTCTGTATTCCCAGTTAGGAAGTAAACCACCGTGTAGCGTGGTGCTTAACAAAACAAATCTTCATAGAAATCAGTGATGTCGAGACACCCACTTGTTGAGAATTTTATATGCAAACGAGCCGTTTTTGCATATAAAAATCTTCATAGACTGCTTGCATGAACATTTATAAGCGACCTCAGTCTCAAATAAAACAATTTTAGTTTCATTTTGCTGATGACAATCAAATATAAGTCTGTAAAAGACCCAGAAGATAGAAAAATAACAACATTATATAACAAACAATCCACATAAACCTAACATATAACCCGTAATGTGTTTTCAAGTAAAAACAAATAAAAAGAGAAGACGATTCTTTGTTTTTTCTAAATTTAATGAACTCCATTATTAGATAAAAGAGGGCACTAAAATCGAGGAATAAGGAATGAGCTATTGTACAGTTCTTGGGTTGATGAAACTAGTATAGGGGGACAAGTTTTGCTGTAAAATCTTAACCCTAAACTTGGGAATTAACCAAGTCCAGAATGGAGACACATACGGGGAATATTATAAAGCAAAAGCTATACAGTGACCTTGTTGTGCTCTGTCTGTTGCAGACATGTTTAGTGTTATAAGCCCCTGAGTCACGGAGAAATAGTGGAAGAACATAATCCATTGAGAATGCTCGAATTAATTTTGGATATATTAATTAAAACGAGAGCTGCCTGTTCGATATTTCACTCAGGAGAAAATAAAAGTCCGAAATGTGTTTTAATGTGCTAGTTCTTCAATACAATTTAGATTGTTCTTCGTGCAGTATTTAACTTTCACCATTTTATTCTCTATTGTTTCTTCTTACAAAACGTAGAAAACACCAGTGTAAAATGTGAAGACTTATAACGCTAAAAACGAATTCCGATAGTCATGTTGGGCACAGGACAGATAGACCAAAAGTGTTGTTGTTATCAAATAAACAAACACGGTTGAATACACCTCCTTATTTAGAATCGACGATAGAAAGGAGTTTATTGTGACAAAAATGGAAGAGAAGTTTGTGAATGAAAAGTGGGGTAAAGAGGGTTTCCAGTGAGAAAAACGGAAACTGGATGTGAAAAATGAAGGTTTTCTTTACTTTGAAAGCAAAATTCGTTGTTTTGATCTTACACATTTTGATTCAGTTGTTATTGAAGTTTATTTCTTGTTAAATTATTTTAAACGTCTTCTTGTGTAGTTTGTTGTGGTTGTGTTTATCATAGAGTAAATAAATATTTCTGTGCGTAAGGAAATCTTGGAATAATTAAATTGGTAGATTATGGCAACTTAGTAAAATACTAGGCCGACAACAGATGGCGTTCAAGTAGGAAGTTTGAAAATTAAAGTATTTTTATAATAATATTTCTAAATGTATCAATGTATGTTTGTAAATTTTGCTGTTGCTGTGAGCAAAATAATACATTAACTAATCATTATTATATGTTTTGTAACTGTACGTAAGTCTGAAAAAACCTATAATGTTTCTGAACAGTAAATAATGTTGATACAGTGCCATAAAAACTTACGTCTGAATATTACATTACTTATAAGAAAATAATTCGCGGACTAGTGTCTTTTTGGTTTTTAAAAAGCTTTACTGAGTTTCAAATATTAGTCCTAATTATCACAGATTCACAAATAATGAGTAAATAAATAGAAACATATATATCGTGACCTTTTGTAGTACATCACGTTTATAGCAATATTTGAATGTAAGAAACAACTTTAACCTGTTGACTGCCAAGTATTTCAACTGCTAGAACTCAAATGCTTCTTCACTTTGTAACTTTTTTCGCGACACCATTTTGGATCGAAAGTGAAACAATTTGTAAGTAGGTCAAATGCATGTATAGTGCTGAAATTTAGCGTTAAAGTTAGGTATTACTGAGAACGAATATTGCCACTCGTCCGTGGCATTGTGTTACCGATCGGCTTGGACGAGTTATCTCGTCTAAGGCACTGAACAGGTTAACAAAGCCAACAAAAGTATATGCCAGTGAAATAGAATATCTGAGAAACGAAAAACATAAACAAATGTTATATTTTAGTAGTTCATTGTAGCTACTCTACAAAAATTCTACGTGTTTCATGGTGTAATTCGACTTGTAATGGGTGTTATAAATGTGACAGTAACTTTCGCTATTTGACCTATATAGCTATTGAAACCCGTTGTATTGTTAGTTGCTGAGAGATGGCTGAAAGTCAGTAATTCAAAATTCGGTCTGAATCTCAGTAGTCCCTGGTGCATTAAGATAATAGATTCCAGTCCCTCTGAATATTGTTAACGTTTCATTTCATTCATTTTGTAAATTACCAACACACTATAAAAGCTGCATTTTCCTTCGTGGCATATTAAAATGTTATTCGACAAGAAACCACACAGTAAAACTGTCTCTGTTTTGCCCACTGCGGGTATCGAAATCAAAATGTAGCATTATAAGCTATAAAACTTGCCGTTAAGCTAAGTAGGGTTATCACGTACAGAAACTTAGTAATTAAACATTGTATAACAGGTCCCGTGTTCTAGTAAACGTATTAGTACGGAAACATATTTGGTTTATGGCAAGTGAGAAAAGACTTATAACTGGTCCTGTGTTCTACAGGGTGTTCGGAAAGTCACTGTGCACTTAGATGTATGTATTTACTAACAGACACGTTTCTACATAGAATACAAGAGGTAAATATGAATGACAATTATAAACAATGTTGAAAGTGACCCCGTCGACATCAGTACAAACTTCGATCCTTCTTATTTTGTTTCTAAACACCACTATCAGTTGCTGGCTTGAAATAGACTGAATAAAATATGATTACAAAACTGCACAGCGACTTTCCGAACACCCTGTAGTTGACGCAACCTAATAAAAAGCCACGAAGTTATCTCATCTTACAAAACGTTGATTTACCTTTTTCAATAATTCATATAAATTCATTATGAAACTATAAAGACATAATTAGATAAAAGCAATCTCGTAAAATTAATTAGTTATGATAAACGATAATAAAAACATTTATTATCTTAGGGTTTATGTCTTCCTTTACAGCATAACACTGACCAACTGGTCCACCAGTTTACACATGTATGTTCTGTACTAGTTTACAGATGTATGTCCTGTACTAGTTTACACATGTATGTCCTGTATTAGGTTGAAATGTATGTCCTGTACTCAATTACACGTGTGTATTGTATTAGTGACATTATCTGGTTTTATTCATTTTCTTATCAATAAAGTTCTTTAGATGTGGATTTATAAATTTATTTATAAACCAATATCTTTCTGAAGTAACGTTGGTAACTAAAAAAAAACGAAACCGATAAACTAAAAAAACCAAGATTATACACTCAGATATGTATGTGTATATCTACATAAGTTCCGGGAACACCAGATTATACACTCAGATACCTATGTGTATATCTATATAAAATTCTTGGAACACCAGATTATACACCCAGTTATATATGTGTATATCTACATAAGTTCTGGGAACACCAGATTATACACTCAGATACGTATGTGTATATTTACATAAGTTCCGGGAACACCAGATTATACACTCAGATACCTATGTGTATATCTATATAAAATTCTGGGAACACCAGATTATACACCCAGTTATGTATGTGTATATCTACATAAGTTCTGGGAACACCAGATTATACACTCAGATACGTATGTGTATATTTACATAAGTTCCTGGAACACCAGATTATACACTCAGATATGTATGTGTATATCTACATAAGTTCCGGGAACACCAGATTATACACTCAGATGTGTATGTGTATATCTATATAAGGTTCTGGGACCACCAGATTATACACTTACATATATACTGTCATGTGAAAAAGTGAGGATATCTTTTAAAAGCCTGTGTATTTGTGTAACATTTTTGGATATATATGCAAAAATGGCTGGTTTGGGTTGAGAAAATATTTTTAACCTTTTTGAACCTGACGATGACCAAAGAAGGTCGAAACGTTGTTCGCTCTTCTACATAAAAAATATTTTCTCTACTATACTCTAATGATACTACACTATATACCACTGTTAATCATATTACTTTGATACTACACTATATACCACTGTTAATCATAACACTTTGACAC
This sequence comes from Carcinoscorpius rotundicauda, assembly GCA_011833715.1. Classification (NCBI taxonomy): domain Eukaryota; kingdom Metazoa; phylum Arthropoda; class Merostomata; order Xiphosura; family Limulidae; genus Carcinoscorpius; species Carcinoscorpius rotundicauda. The sequence goes on along the minus strand of MU034088.1, from coordinate 4,572 downwards.
TACACTATATACCACTGTTAATCATAATACTTTGATACCACACTATATACCACTATATTAATCATAACACTTTGATACTACACTATATACAACTGTTAATCATAACACTTTGATACTACACTATACACCACTGTTAATCATAACACTTTGATACTACACTACATACCACTGTTAATCATTACACTTTGATATTTTATTATATACCACTGTTAATCATAACACTTTGATACCATACTATATACCACTGTTAATCACAACATCTTGATACTACACTATATACCACTATATTAATCATAACACTTTGATACCATACTATATACCACTGTTAATCATAATATTTTGATACTATACTATATACCACCATGTTAACCATAATACTTTGATACTATACTATATACCACCATGTTAATCATAATACTCTGATACTATACTATATACCACTGTTAATCATAACACTTTGATACTACACTATATACCACTATATTAATCATAATACTTTGATACTACACTATATACCACTGTTAATCATAACACTTTGATACCATACTATATACCACTGTTAATCATAACATTTTGATACTACACTGTATACCACTATGTTAATCGTAATACTTTGATACTATACTATATACCACCATGTTAACCACAATACTTTGATACAATACTATATACCACCATGTTAACCACAATACTTTGATACGATACTATATACCACCATGTTAACCACAATACTTTGATACAATACTATATACCACCATGTTAACCACAATACTTTGATACAATACTATATACCACCATGTTAACCACAATACTTTGATACAATACTATATACCACCATGTTAACCACAATACTTTGATACAATACTATATACCACCATGTTAACCACAATACTTTGATACAATACTATATACCACCATGTTAACCATAATACTTTGATACTATACTATATACCACCACGTTAACTATAATACTTTGATACTATATAATACCACCATGTTAACCATAATACTTTGATACTATATTATATACCAATGAATCTGGAAGAGGCTTGAAGTTTGAAGAAAAACTAGTATACCAAGAACCCTATTGTGATCTTGAATTATCACTTTGAAATGTCATTAAAAATCACTGTAGGAAGAAACACATTTATTACTAAAAGTGACAGAACATAAATATTCTTGTTTCCTGTTTAAGTTTGTTCTTAACTTCTCTCTGTCATTTTCTCTTGTTATTTTTGAGTCATCCTTTGACGCAAGAGATACAGTTGAAACTTGTGACTAAAAATATGTCTTAGAATGGTTGAACTTATTATATGCTATTATTCAGTTTAAACTGTTGTAAATGAAAAACAATAAACACGTTTTTCCAGCTGTTTGGTCAATACATAGTTCAGTATGCAGCAAAATCGAATATTTTATTCATCACATTGATTTAGTTATATCTATCTAACGACTTTCTTTAAAAATGTTTTGTTTACGCTTTCCTCTCAGTTGACATGTTTTTGTGTAAATGATTCACTTCTGTCAATCATTATTACTTTATCATTAAAGATATATTACATAAATGTGGCTTATGATTACACTTCCATAAGACATTAACATATTTTGCGTGTTGCATTTTGAAACACTTTATGTTGCCTCGTAGAGATTTTCAAGAATTAGGAGTGTATAATAATAGGAGTATTCCAACCGTACTCTGATTTCCATATCCTTAGGCCAAATACTAACATGACAGATAGAACTGTAATCATTGTTCACCAACTTGTAAAAGCCTTAAACACTATGACAATTCTGTCTTATAATTACCACTTATATATGAACATTAAAACTTATGTCAATTGTTAATAATGATTATGCATTGGATATACTTTAGTTCAACATAAAACTTTATTTCAAGATGATAAAACTTTTAACAAACTAAGTTTAGGGTTAAGTAACGATTAATTACACTTTCTGAATTGGAATGATTCTGAAAATGAAACATTTACACAACAAACGTTAATTTAATTTTCTCTTAACTGTAGAAACTCACGGATGTTTCTCCAGCTAGCAGTGACTAGGTCTACTAGTAGGTTTAGTTCTTCCATAATCGCCCAAACAAGTGGAGACAACATCGCTGAACAAACACTACAGTCCTTCCGCACTTCCATGTTGTCATATTACGTCTACTTGTTAAACTAAATGTGAAAGAGTGAACACTAAATCGCCTTTGTTAAACCAGATTTTAGTTTGTTCATGCGTATATAATATCAAGCGACATAAATTTACTTTGTTCTATGGGCAGAAGTAGAGTTAATTAATGTGTAGAATTTACTTAACGTCAAACTGGTTAACATTTTTAGAAGAAATCGATTTTTATTAATTTAATCAAACGGATTTAACAGAACAAAAACAATTAATATCTTATATTTAATAACATTACAGAGTCGAGGACGTAAACCGGTGAAGTGGTCAGAGTTCAAACAAACGACTCCTCATCATAAATGTCTATGGATGAACTATTATGTTTCGAGTTTCTGTTTATGTTGCTGAAATGTATAACCAAAGTAGACCTTATCGTACGGATGACATAAATTACTCTGCAGGTAAAACCTAATCAAAAAGTTTTGGACGTTTATTAAAATAAACTGAACTCTAAAAACATTTCTCTAGGGTGAAAATTCAAGTTTCTACTGTTTTTTATTCAGATTTAAATAAATATCTATCTATTTATATATATGAAACCTCGTGGGTTCGCGTTTCAAACGATACCAATCAAATTCGGTATGCACATAACGCCTGCATTTCTCTCTCCCGGAACCTTTTTTTACGCAGATAAAGCTGGTACATGACAGTGGAAATATTATTTTTAAACAATCTTTTTCGAAAAAAATGGGTAATTACCTTTTTCCGTGAACAAAACGTAAAATGATAAAACTGAACCTTGTAAAATATACCAAGTAAATAATGAACACAATAAAGGATAAAATGACTTTTGTAAACTACACCAAGGAAATAGTGAAAACAAAAAAAAACAGATAAAATAAACCTTGTAAAATATACCAAGGAAATAATGAAAACAAAAATTATTCAATGAAAAAAATATTCTGTTGTTCTACTATTTTTCGGTAAAGGACGAGTTGAACAGTTGTAGAAAGACAACTATTACCACTGTATTATAGACATATTGTTCGGTAAATCACGACTTGTACAGTTGTGGTAAGACAACTATTACCACTGTATTATAGACATATTGTTCGGTAAATCACGACTTGTACTGTTGTAGTATGAACGAGTTCTATATTTATACTATCTAAGTATTGTTTAATACATGATCACTTCTACCATTGTGATATGTAAATTTTGTTCAGTAAGGGATAACTTCTACCATTGTGATATATAAAAAGTGTTCAGTAAGGGAAGACGTCTACCGTTGTGATAAGTAAATTTTGTTCAGTAAGAGATGGTTTCTATCGCTGCCCTATGTAAATATTGCTCAGTAATGAATGACTTCTACCATTGTACTCTGTAAATATCATTCAGTAAGGAACACTTATTTCGTTGTGCTATGGATATATTGTCCAGTCTATAGCGCTTTAATGATAGCTTTGTGAGAAATATTAAATAAAAGGAAGGAAAAATATTAAAAACCGGTAACGAATCTAGAATGCAATCAACGTTTAGAATAAACGACCTTCCATCAATTCCACTAACAGTAGATTGGCCGAAACGTTGCTAAATTATCTCGGGATGGTTAACTGGTTGAAAGTAATGTTAGACAACAGTTATCATTTCTTATTCCCTATGTAGGTAGTTTTCTTGTACATATATTATAACGCTGTTGCAATATCTGTCTTGCTGTCACGTAATGAATACTTAAATTGTAAAAGACAGAAGTACTAACAGATGGAAGTGAAGAATTTATCAGGTCATCCCTTATATTCCTTGTATTATATCAGGTCATCCATTATATCTCTTAAGTCGTCCCTTAAGTGATGTCCGATTTTAGGTTCAGAAAACGACAAACGCTTTTAATATGATTTAATCAGTAATGTATGTCCCATTATTATAAATTATTTCTTGCTAATGATTCACAAGCTTCTAAATGCCACTTCTATAAAATTCTTGGTTTGGAGGAAAAGAATGTAGAGAGGGCAGTTTTAATATCTTCATGTGTTCCAAGTTCCTTTCCATCAAGATAGTTCTGCAAACTTCACAATAGATGATAATAAGATGGGACAAGGTCTGGAGAATAAGGAGGATGTGGAAGTTTCTCCCAGTCTCAATCTCTGTAGGTGGTATCCTTCCTGTATGGGGCCATGCATTTTCCTGGTGTAAAACAACACCTTTACGATTGATCAAAGCAGATCTCATTTCTTTCAGTGCAGCATTCAAATACTCTAACTGTTGACAATGGAAGTCTGATGTAATTGTTACATTGAGTGGCAGCAACTCAGAGTGGATTACACCAACAATATCCCACCAAACGCTTAACAATACTTTCCTAGAGTAGAGGTCCATTTTGGACTGTGCTTTTCCCAAGTTATCTGTACTGAGCCATTGTCTGTGACGCTTAACATTTTTATAATACAT
>VWRL01001989.1:0-11000 GCA_011833715.1 Carcinoscorpius rotundicauda | reverse complement strand
ACTTCTGTTTGTGTTTATTTAATTTTCTGAAATGAATACAAATAGCTTCGTGTAATGTGTATTGGTGACTTTATTGTAGTTATATAGGAATGAATACCAGTAATGAAAATTGTATAAAAACAATAAAATATTGGAACAGCACAAACAGCATTCTTAAATATTAACTTAATACTCAGAGATATGTCAAACTAGAATAAAAGACTGATAAAACGTTGTGTGATTGACTAGTCATGCTCTACGAGGTAGAAATGTGCAACTCTTAACTGAAACAAAATGTCACTGGAAGAATCATATTTATTTAAATAAGGTTTTACACACAAATCAATGAAAGAAAAACTACACAAGTACTGGAATGCCAAGAGATTTATTCTTAGTTAAAATCCAGCGACATCTACTAATGGTTACTTTTAAAACAATTTTCTGAAAGAAATGCCAAGAGACCTGTTATTAAAAGCCAACGACATCTACTAATGGTTACTTTAAAACAATTTTCTAAGAAAAATGCCAAGAGATTTATTATTAGTTAAAAGCCAGCGACATCTACCAGTGGTTACTTTAAAACAATTTTCTGAGAAAATTTTCAAAAGACTTCTGACATTACGTTTTCGAGTCTGTAGCCTACGCTTGTGTCAAGTACGACGACACAAGAAACCCACCATATTAGTGAAGGTTGTAACTCACTTTTAGTTGTAACTAGTGATGGCAAACATTATTGTTCTAATGCTTTTGTTTAAAACAGCAATTCCACATTATTTAATCTATTGCTTTTACGTTACAGTTGTGTATTACTATTACTGGCAATATTAGGTTACATACGTTGTACTGTAACGTACATAAACGTCAAACACAGTTTTTAAATAACAAATATTAATAAATGTCGTGGGAATGGGCTGTTAAGATTTGTTATCGTTTCTCTTGATGGCTCTTGCCAAAAGTGACTTGAACCTGAGCATGATTATCAAACTCTGATCTAGCACTGATTGAGCTTGAAAAGTATATTTACTGTTTTCGAAGTCATTAAGATAAATTCACTGTCCGCAGGACTATTTTTAATATTTATAACGAAATTTAAAGTACGAACACTAGATGATACACCGTACAGGAAATACGCTAACGTAACAGTATCCACATCACTCGTATCTTTTATTATTAGATATTGATCTTTCACAACAGTCAAAATTATTTGTTATATACACTAGTAACCCCATTCTACTATTATTTCAAGCATACACTTAAGTTATAAACATAGATTTATTTAATAAAAATTAGAACAGCAGTCAGAGAATAACTTACGTCAAATATTACTTACCTTATCCCATTTCAGCCATTCTATAATTTTTTCATCAAGTTCTGCATTTCCTGTATTAATATTTCCTGTATCTACCATTTTCTGTGTTTGTTTGAAAAACCCAAAATTCTTTATGAAATTCGTTACAATTCTTTAATGTCGCAGAAACAGTTAAATGAAAAACTGAATTTGAAGTTCTTCTGTACGTCCTCGTCAGCGGAATTCTGCGGAACATCTGCAGTTGCGGTGTATACACTAGCGCCCCCGTATTAAAAGGCTTGTTCGTATAATGTTGTAACTAATATGTCGATAATTAATAGGTTTATAGTGTTAGGTAAACACATAGGTTTGAAAAATTAGTTAAATATATAAAATCTTATAACTCAAACTTTCGAAAAGTATACCTTAGTTCATCAGGAGGCTTATAATATCGATAGAGATTTGATCAAAACCTCATATTTTTTATCTGTAGGATGATCGGTGATAACCCATTGATTCTGCGCTAGAGGGCGCAAGTGATAATTTCACTTTGTCCCTTTGTTATGTCCAAAATTTACCATCTGCTCTTCACTCGATAAATTGTTTCAACTTTTACATACTTTTATTTGAAAATAGAATTTTGTGTACGAGTTGGTTACTTTTCTCTTTGTTGTAAGCTATAGTTTTTTTTCTGTGTAGTAAAATATTTTTAGTTTTGTATGTTAACACTGGTGTAATATTAAGAATAAAAAGGTGGTTACCACTTGCATCGATTGTTGCTGGTTGGTGTTATCGCCTTGTTATACGAGTTCCAATTTTTGGTAGTAAAATAAGTATAGGCCAGTTATTCTCAGTGCTCGTAGTTTAAAACTTTAATTCCTTTTATAAAACGGGAAAAGAAAAAATTGAAGTTGTATATTAATTGTAGAACAGTACAGTATATTTATTTTCATAACATTTTCAACTTATTTTGTTTTTGAAATTATTCACAGTAATGAATGTTAGCTTATATTTGAACTTTCACTTGTAGGTAGAAAAGAAAGACTGTCATAGTATCTGAACCACAACAATGGCAGAACCTGTCAGTTTTACATCTTCAAACTGTAGAAATGTCAATGAACGACCTGGTTCATGTGACAGTAACAGAAATATTGAGAGTACTTCATATGCTAATACAAGCCCAATAAATTTAGTGACAAACAGTTTGCAGGACATTTCAAGAAAATATGATGGGTTGAATTTTATAGCTACTGGAGCATATGGAACTGTGTACAAAGCCCGGGATTTGTTGAACGATGGCCAAACAGTAGCACTGAAAAAAGTAAGGATACCCTTGAGTGAAGAAGGTGTCCCTATGAACACGATTCGTGAAATAGGTCTTTTGAAACAGTTGGAAAGCTTTGAGCATCCAAACATAGTTAGACTACTTGACATTTGCCATGGTTGTTATCACAGACCACATGGACAACTTGATATCTTTCTTGTGTTTGAGCATGTAGAACAAGATTTGGCCAGTTACTTAGAAAAATGTCCATCACCTGGACTTGGTCCAGACATCATTAGAGAAATTATGCACCAGCTTTTAAGTGGCGTGGACTTTCTTCATTCCAACCGTATTATTCATCGTGATTTGAAGCCACAAAATATATTGATAACACGCAACAGGCAAGTTAAGTTGGCTGATTTTGGCCTCTCAAGGGTGTATGGACATCAGATTCTTTTGACCCCCGTTGTTGTAACTCTCTGGTATCGAGCCCCTGAGGTACTCCTTCAAGCCAGTTATGCAATGTCAGTAGACCTCTGGAGTTGTGGATGCATTTTTGCAGAATTGTTTACCAGGAAACCTCTGTTTCCAGGGAAATCAGACCCTGATCAATTGGGTAAAATCATTGATATAATTGGTACACCAGATGAGACTGAATGGCCCTCTGATGTTTCATTGTCATGGACTTCCTTTAGGCATTCCAAAGGTGTTCCATTTGAAAACCTTATCCAAGATATTTCACCTGAAGGGAAAGACTTGCTGCACAAACTCCTGGCCTTCAGTCCTACTCGGAGAATTAGTGCAACTAATGCTTTGGCACATCCTTATTTTAAGGAATGTGAATTGTGTCCATTAAATCGTTAAGTGTTGATGGTGTATAACTAGACAGTGCTAAAACTTTTTCATTTTTATATAGAATAGTCACGACGTTTGTTGTTGTATAAACATTTTTTAACTTTTTATATGATGTTAACTGGTATTATTAAGGCTTACTGAGTAGACACAAGAACAAGAGTTTTTTGTACTTTGTATTCAAAGTGGGATTTGTAAGAAATATGAATAATAATTTTATACAGAATTTTAGTTGATATATAAAGCTTTAATAATGATTAATCACTATTAGTGGTAAATTTTATCTAAGGAAACGCAAATGAAAACTTAGGCACAGAAGAGTGAATTTGTTACAGGTTGTTACCAGCATAGTTTGTTTATCCATGAAGTTTCCCGTCACTGGAACCTTTATGTATAAACAATCTTTTCTAGTGACAGTTACATGCAGTATTGTATAATTACTTCTGTCTGGTTTAAAATGTGTGTTGGTATTTAATTTTATTTTTAGACATAATTTCCTAAAATATTTCATAGACTACTGTTTTCAGATGGCAAGTAGTATTAAGTAATTATATGAGATGTCAAGAGTTTTCAACATTTATGATTTTTAAAATTAATATTGAAAATACTTGTTGTATACTCATTTGTTAGAGCATTTACTTAATTTTACAATTTTTAAGAACAAAGGTTATATAGTGTATGCAGTGTATATATTTGTCCCTAGTGTGAAAGACTTGAACTAAAAAGTGAGGCCACCTCTAAGTTTATTCAGTGTTATTCCCCTAGGAGAGTTGAGATAGTTTACTGAATATTAAAGAAAGTGTGGTTACTAGCAGGTATAATATTAGTATAGTCAGTTACGTGGCACCACCTCTTGTGTTGGAAGTGTACTAAAAATGTATAGTTTGCTGTGTTAAGAAGTGTTCACTTTTTCAGATATCAAAGTTATAGAACCAAAAGAGTGGTTCCTCTCTGTAGAAACCAGTGCTATTTCATAGCTTTTTATCAATGAAACGTCAGTAGGTACCAGAAGTTTGGAACTGACCACTTTTTGGTACTTGTGTCAGTGGAATATTGTGCAGTGTACTTTAATACCCACAATTAGGTCAAGGTAACCATGTGCTCAAGAATTGAGAATGTTGTCCCAGAGAAAGATATCCCCAAAAATGTTCTTGAAGTGCCCTTGTTATATTATGAAATCTGTAGTAGAAATACATTGGAAATAAGCATTTAGGAAGTGAATACTTTTAAAGGCTGCAGCCTATAGTATCTGATAGAACATTTTAGTGTTCTGTTTTTATAAAATGTTGACCTGTTACCGGTGTGTTAAACTGAGGATGTATCAGAGTTGATAAATAAGGTAGCATGAAGGTTTCTTACACCTGGAGTTACAGTTAATACTGTACTCACTTTTCAACATGTCTTGGATTTCATGTACAAACTAAGGCCACCTTCTGTTATGGATAACACTATCACTTTCATGGTGTGGGTTGAAATTTAGCTGTAAGTTATCAGTAAATATGGACAGAAGGAAACTTAATGTTCTGGAAGTACGCTAGCATGCATATATCACTTATCGTTCACAAATGAAAACAGAAGGAAAATGATTATAGGTTAGAATAGTTCAGAGTGAAAGACTGATATTTTATTAATGACTGTGTTCATCGGAAGGTCCTGTGTTGGTGGATTTAATAAAATACATATCTGCCAGATATATTTATTTAAAATAGTTTAAAATTATGTTAATTCTTACATTAACTACAGTACCATACATACTGTAATACTAACTTATGAGTTGTACATTAACTACAGCACCATACATACTGTAATACTAACTTATGGGTTGCACATTAACTACAGCACCACGCATACTGTAATACTAACTTATGGGTTGTACATTAACTACAGCACCACACATACTGTAATACTAACTTATGGGTTGTACATCAACTACAGCACCACACATACTGTAATACTAACTTATGGGTTGCACATTAACTACAGCACCACACATACTGCAATACTAAGTTATGGGTTGCACATTAACTACAGCACCACACATACTGCAATACTAACTTATGGGTTGCACATTAACTACAGCACCATGCTGTAATACTAACTACAGTATCATACATGCTTCACTACTAACTGTTACACTGTTATATTTTCTGTCTCACTTTGCAGTCTTCTGTAATTTTCCTATCTAGTTAAAAAGACTTAAAAAATTATATAGTAAACAAGTCTTAAGCCTATTTAACTCAGCTGCCCAAGGCATGTTGTATTAATGGAAGAAAAGCAGTCATTTTGATTTATCTTGTGGAAAACACATTAATTTGGAAAATCTAGAGAAACTTAGACTCTGTGTATGTTACTGTTTGAGTACCATTTGGTTTTCTACAGGGTGTTTGGAAAGTCACTGTGCACTTGTATATTTATTAACAGACATGTTTCAATATAGAATACAGGAGGTAAATATGAATGACGATTACAAACAATGTTGAAAGTGACTCCTGTTGACGTCAATACAGGTCTGGATTCTTCTTATTTTGTTTCTAAACACTGCTATCAGTTGCTGGCTTGAAATAGACATATGATTATAAAACTACACAGTGACTTTCCAAACACCCTGTATAAATCTATTATAAATCTAATAACTGGTGTAGTTAATGCTAATGCAGTTACAACTTTTATAAATGTATATTATAAAAAGCTCTATAGCTTTGTGACCTTGTGGGCTAGCTAGACGTTTGATATTTGGCTTGTTTTTTTATCAGCTGAATTATATTTCAAGAATATAAAAGTTATGATGACAAAAGGCTATTTTGACCCTTACCCTTCAAACTCTGGTGTTGTGTTGAACATAATTGTCAGAAGGTCTAACAGATTATGCTATAAAATAATTCTACCACACTTTTGACATCCACCAATACAAAAGCTGATGTACAACAGAACTGTTGAAGAATATGTTAGGTTTAGTCTGTTAAATAAGAAAAAACAATTGAAGAGAAAGTATTGAAGAATGGAAACATAATTGTATCACGGAAATGAATTGTGGTTGTCTGTTTTTGTGAAACATAATTGTATCACGGAAGTGAATTGTGGTTGTCTGTTTTTGTAATTTGTTGTAAACATTTTTTTCACACTATCAATATGGTTGTTAAATTTTAACATTTACACTGTCATAAATATTTTCAACTATTTTGGACTATTATTATGATATTTTTATATTGGAAAATTGAATTTTCTAACTGCTTTCATATTTTATAAAAGTAAGAACCCACCCATCTTGTAGTTGCAATTCTGAATTCACTTTTCAACGGGTTTAACATTTTAAAGTATAAATACATCAGTAGATTATTAGGTATGTTGAAATGTTTCTTTGAAACTGACATGTTTAATTGGTAAAAATCTTAATACAGCATTTGAAATCGTGGTTTGAAGATCTCTGTTACAAATGTTTGTGAAATATACTGAGAAGATTCAGATATCTGACATAAGTTTATTAATCACACAGCTTATCCATTTTTATATGAAGTTAAATAAAAATAAATAATCCACACAAAGGATCTACCTCTTTTAAAGTTCTCACTTCTGTCATAAAGTTTTGTTATAAAATGCAGAATTTTCACTTCAGTTCATAGAAAAATGTTTATTTTAGTCAGAAGAAAACAAAATAATTTTCACTTCAACTGTGATTTAGTTTTACTGACAAATAATATATGCATAAGGTTTAGAATTATTCTTATGATAAAATATTTGCAACTGCTTTACAGTTGTTTTATTTTGGTTTTTTAGATAACATTCTCAGTTGATAAACACCAGAGATCTCACTCCAGTTTTGCTGATAAACCCCAGAGATCTCACTACAGTTTTGCTTATAAACTCCAAAGATCTCACAACAGTTTTGCTGATAAACCCCAGAGTTCTCATTCCAGTTTTGCTTTTTAACCCCAGAGATGTTTCTCCAGTCCAGCTGATAAATTCCAGAGATTTCACTCCACTATTGAAAAAAAAATCCATTGATAAAACACTGTTTTTAAACAGAATTAATATTGGTTTTATGTCAGTTGTCAGTCAACTGTTTTTGATCTCATTTTTGTTTTGAGGTTTGATGTCACAAGCTTTTGGTTGAAAAATTAATCTTACCAATACTTTTGGATATTTTAACATCAGCTATCAAAACAGTTATGCAACTGCTAAAGTCCAGTGATCTCACTCCAGTTATGAGACAATAGTTTTACTGATGGTTTTATATTATTTCTCAGCCCAGCGAGTCAGCTTCAGGGTTGTCTCTTCAATTCAGTGTTTAACATTATACTGTGTAATTGTCGTTGATTTGCCCAATATATTTCAAACTCGTACGCTACATAACCTAGCATAGCTCACATATATATACTTATTTGTTAACCATTTTTATTTGTGTCTATCACTGTGATTTTCTGAGTTTTTTAAAAGTTATTCTTACTTGACAAGAAATTGCTATGAACATGAATTGGTTTTTTGTGTGTTAAAAGTGTACAATAATCTAAACAGAGAACCTTTTGTTTACTTGTACAAATACATCAAACTGTTTCAGTGTACATGTTAGAGCTACAAATAGTAATAATGTAAAGAGTTTTGAACTGTGTGAGGTTTGACATCAGATCTTTGGTTTAATGGTTTGTTGAGAAAGGAGTAAACTCAAGACTACTAGTGGCTGTTTGTCTCATCAGTTTACTGGGTCATAGAATTACTGTAACATGCCTGCTTTTACATTCCAGAGTTATGAGGTTTTGTGCTGTAAGGTCATGAAAAATATGTAGAGATGTTCACGTGATTTTGTTTCATAACCTTCAGATCGGCTAAATCCTTGATATGTCTGCAGACCCCACATTCAAATGGACACGTGTTCTCTGATACATTTTTTTAATTTGAACTTCTAATAGTTGTATTTATCTGTTGTCCAATTAATTATTAGTTGAGAAAACTGTCAAAAAGTTTGCAGTTTTATCATTTATTCTTTTGTATTGTTGTCTTACTAAAAGAAAAGTGGTGACTTGTCACAGCATTATCCAGAGTTTCATGTGTGTTTTGTTAGTGTTAATATACAGTGTAGCAATCGGTAACCACAAGATAGGATATTTGTTATATTAAGCTCTCTTGACTGCCAAAGGATATCAATAAACCATTTTAAACTTACACAGATACAAATTATTTCATGGTCTGTTTCTACCATGTTTTCACGAGAACCACACAACCAGTACCAGCAAAATGGCCTTTGATTACTTTAGTGGTAATTGTTCATGCACAATGTAGCACAATCTCTATTGTTAGAGGAGTTTTTACTCTCTTTTTCATGCCACTTTTATATGAAAATTGTGATTATATTTTTATGTTGAGGATAGAATATTCCTCAATTCAAACGAATATCAGGTTTAATGTTATTTCTGATTTCGATATGAATTGTTTAAGATTGAGGATACATGAACTTATGGTGTGGTATGTGTCTTACATGTTTACTCACAAAATGATTTTTTATACGTGCCTAACCATAAAGCCTTACTAATCATCATAATTTTACTATTTAGTGTTAATTTGTATATAAACATAAGGAATATTTTCATACAATATGTTTTTAGTGTTTGAAAACACAGAATTTATATTTAGTATCAACAAAGAACTAAGAATTGTATTGGTTTTCAGACAAAGTGATGATGAAAGATATAGAACTGAACATTTTTAACTTTATAAATGTATCCAAATGAACAAAATAATGTGTTTATAGGTCTCAATATTGAATATTGTACCCTTATGTATTTTTAAAAACCCAAATAAAAGCTGAACAAAGACATTACTGTTACAGGAAACAATAGTTTGTATTTTTTTAACCAAGCCAAAGTTATTTTTTTTAGAATAAACATTGTTATCGCTTAAAGTTGATGCTAGCTTTAAGGTTTTCTATTTTATGACTGTAATTTGTATGGAGTTAGTTGACCTGGAATTGTTCATAACTTTGTAATCCACACAATAAAAATTCCATGTTTGTTTAAATTTGTACAGCACTGTTTGTGCATCATTTACGAAATAAAACATAATTATTTTTAAACAACTGTTTAATTTCTCTTTGTTTTAATACTTTCAAAGGACTGTGTTTCCAAATTACTTTTAATTAGGGTAGAAGATGTATTTTCATCAAAACAGACTAGTGGTGTGGACTTTGTGAACTAGTCTGAGAAATTTGTAGCTTTAGACAGTCATTATATGGCTGATATTCTTGTTGGGAGAATTTAATGTAATGAAGATAGTACTAGAAAAGGAACAAAACAAACCTTTTTCCAACCAAATTGACTCTTTGATGGCAACTTATTTACCTCTTGAATTATGATTAAAATGTCTGAGAGTCAAAAAACATCCAGATTAATGTGTCTCTGGCCTTTCAGTGAGTCATTTAACTCGTAGGTTTTTATTAAATAATAAAATATCCAATGTAATTTACAGTGGATTTATTAAAGTTATTGTCGGTAGTTCACTGAATCAAAAGATGTCCACTGTGACACGTTTATGGCCTTTCAGTGAGTGAGTCATTAAAGGATGAGAAAATTAAGATGCCCATAATAACTAGTCTTTGGCCTTTGAAAGAATCGTTTAACTTATTATTAAGGAGTCATAAGATAAACATGTTTTTAATTCTCGATGTAGATGTTTCCACGTATGGTTGATTTGATACTCAACAAATTAATGTTGTTCACTAGTTTACTGTTCAATTGGGAAGGTTTAAGAACCTTTGACCAGTTTTGATGGATAATTACTGCCTCATGAGTAATTTTATTATACCTAATTTATCACAACTAACCTTCCAGAATTCCTATTTTTTTACATTTTATTTACTTTTACAATGACAAACAAATAATAAATATGGAATACAAGAAATAAAGTACTAACCCAGTCTTCCTTGTTCCTGCTGTCAGTTGTCAAGGATATTTAAGCCTACTTTACTAATGGTAGTAATGCACTAAATAGTGCACAAAAGAGCATAGACTAATGAAAAGGTAGACAGTTTGCCCTAACTCTCACAAATTGTCTGGCTTTTTAGCTGTGATAAGAACCATTACAAATTCCTAAAAACTAATCATTCTTACAGGACTATTGCTCGTACTCTGAGTAAAATTGACTGTTATTTGTTTAGAACACAATGTTATGTAATGTGTGATTTGAAAGATGATACTGAAGACTGAAAATTATGATTTGTCTGAAAAATGTTGATCTTATACTGAGTACTTCATGTTTCATTTCTTACCTTTTCAAGGGGTGGTGGAAAAAATAGAGAAGACAAGATGTGTAGAGAAAATGTTGTATGTCATATTAGGTTAAACTCAGGATTGTTTTTAATATCTTAAAGAATTAGGAATATAAAACTCATACTATTAATATATAAATTATTAGCTAAAGTTTTATGTTATATCAATTGGTATAACTTGAACAAAAAGTCGTTGAATTACATTTTGAATGTATGACACTAAAACTTTATCATGCACAGTGAAGAATACCCAGTGTGAAAGAATTAATATATAATCAATGGTTTATTAATTAAAAGCTTTAATTCATATGTAAAATTTCAATTTTGTTATCATCATTAGGGGTGCATTGCTAGGTGACATC
>VWRL01001988.1:0-11010 GCA_011833715.1 Carcinoscorpius rotundicauda | reverse complement strand
GTGAATGATAAAGTTAAAGGACAAAAAATAAGAAACAAAAAGAAAATATAGTTAACTAATTACAAATTAATTAATTTTATTACTCAGTAAAACTAAAGTAGCTTATTACATGACAGAAATAATTCTTATTTCAAGTTTAATGGTGCAACTTATTTCAAAATATTCAAAAAAGTGATATATAACTAGATTTTTTCAAATATTAAATAAAGCTTACATTTTAAATTTACACCAATTTCAATGATATGTAACAGTTTTCTTGCAAGAGTTTATCAACTGACACAACAAGCAAACCAGTCAAACGAGTTTCCCTTAACTGACATGCAAGGAATTAAAGAAGTAATTTGACTGTAATACTAAATTTACAAAGTTTATCTCAATAAAATCTGTCAAACATTTAAAATAATCTATAAGTCTCTTGTATACAAAAATATCTGTAACAAATCTATCTGCACTTAAGATATATTTGTGATTTCAAGACAAGTCTGATTCAGACTCTGATGAGCTAAAGTGTAAGGTGATGTTCTATTTCAGAATAAACAAACACTTTTGTCCATCTTAATGCTTTGAATACTGCATTTGCATAGAATCTAGAACCTTGAATGTTTTACCTACAGTTAATTTTTCAGCAACTCAATACTGTATCTGGTGTTTACTCTCCCGAACAAGAAGTCATTAAATTAGCAGTGAGGGTAAAATTAAAAATTTATAACTTTCACATCTATAACATAATAATATATTAAACAGCACTCTGTTAAAAGCTGTGCATACTCCTTCCCTCTAAGCACATAAAGTTAGAGACTCAAAAAAACTTCAACAATCACAAACTTATTAGAAATTTGTATATCTACCAGTTAAGGGTTCAAACAACATTTTCTTACCTCCTAGCTGCAACAGCAAGTTCATATTTTGATGGAGGAGGAGCAGCATACACTCGACCAGGGTCTTCTGGATGACAACCCATATCCTTTCCTTCCTTCCATAATGTGTATCTATCTGGCTGAAACTTGCGTACAAACACATCCATGCTAATTTTCACATTATCCTTTCTACAGGAACACTAAAAATTAAACAAGTTCTATTTGGCTTACATATTCATCATATTGTGCAAAGTTCTATATATATAAATTCATTTCAAATTCATGGACTAACCATTAACAGCTACAAACTTTACATTTTAAAAGAGGATTAAGATATTCATACATACATACACACACCTTTTCCACCTAATATCATGCTTTTTATAAGAACTTAATAATATACTAACTTATTAAATTCTGTTTGACCTCACCCCTCATATCCACCCACAAATTAAGTCACAACTGAAATGTTAAAATTCAAAATTTTCATACAAATCTTATTAACATTTGTTTCTCATAGTGTAATGAAAACACCCAAATTCTTTATCCTAATACTGAATTTTAACTCTACATTTTTTATTTGGAAAATTGATATGTCTAAATTTCCCAAATGTATGGATAAAATTTGTCCACACATGAAACTGTGGTATTTCCAAATGTACAAATTACTTGCTTATTTCTAGCTCAAATGATTCTCAAACGGTAAAGCTTTGAAGACAGTGGTTTCAAAAATTGCAAAATTCAACTAACTGTACCTTTTGTTTTATAACTTACAACCTCTAAAGCTAACTATTATAAATATACTTATTGAAACCTTGGATTACTTTCTTTTTCACAGTATATTTGCCATAGAGGATTTTTTTTGGCAAATTTCTAAATTTTGCGTTCTTCCACCAGAAGACTTTTTGATCTTGTACCTTCAATTAATCTAGCTAAATGATTGTTTTATTTTGTATGCTATATAAAGTTAAAAAATATTGGTTTCTCTCCTGTCAGTTGTGATTCTCCTTAAGTACTAACTCTGATAATAACGTTTGTTCACTGGTCTTCAGTCCACCACCAAACAATTCAAAGTTAGATTGATCATCATTAATGGTTATCATGTTTTCATGTTTGAAATGCATGCATTTTACACATTTTGACATTTATGAATTTTTAATTTATATTGAAAAATATGCAATAATAACAATAAACTGCCCAGAAAGTGCAAGCATATTCCAGCCTGCTATTATAATCCTTTTTAAACAAACATGTGACAAGCTCATGAATAAACACACACATTGTACATGCTACATATCGAACTCTAAATTAACCCTCTCACCACATGTAGGTCAAAGCACAAATGCCATGACTTTTTAGAGTTACATTCAAAATTTAATTAAGCTATCTTATTTCCACTGTGTACAGATTTACTTGTTACAAGGTGTAGTTAATATACCAAATTTTAATATTATACAACTTTTAAGTTCCTAATTTTATAACGTAATATTTAAATACTTCAGAAAAAAACTGTATTTTTTATTTTCAGTCATTTTTATGGTCTTCCTATTCTCTATAAAACATTAAAGGTTGAAAAATGCAAAATAAATAAAGTAGTAAGTAGTGCATCCTCTTTAGTATTGACTACAACTTGGAGCTTCTACTTCTAATATTTTCACATTTATATCCTATGTTTATTTTGCTATTATTAGCAACTTGAATAAAAACCTGCCAGTCATAAAGCAATGAATGATCCACTCCTCCCTCTGTTAGGCCCCCCCAATGGCTCAGCGGTATGTCTGCGGACTTACATGCTAAAATCCGGGTTTCGATACCCGTGGTGAGCAGAGCACAGATAGCCCATTGTGTAGCTTTGTGCTTAATTCAAAACAACAACAACCCTCTGTTAGACTGTTTACACAACACCATAATACACCACCAACACATTATCATCAGTAGCTTGTTTGTGGCACAATAACAAAAACTTTTCCGACACTGTTTATCATAGTCCCTACTTCAAGAATACAACAGGAGAGGATTTATCAACCTGTTTATAATTCATTGGTTGCAACAGCCATTTACTGAATTAATAAAACTGCAAGAAAATGTTTATGATGTGGCTCTGCACAAATCTGTTGGCCAATAACCTTGATAGTTATTTGGATATTGTGTGTCCTCCTGGAGTCATCAAAATTCAGCAGAAGAGGTGTATAAATGGTGCAAGTTTTTATGAATATATGTTATTACTATATGCTTGTAAACAGTTTTCAGATATTTTTCTTAAAGCATAACATAATAAACAAATACACAAAAACACAATTATTTCTGGTACACACAAATGTTATAAAATTAATTTGTTCTCGCATGTTGTACTTGCTAAGCTTTCCCATAAGCCCCATTTATTCTTTCAAGTGACATGGGAAGGCAAAATAATTCTGGTAGATTTCAAAGGTGCATTTCCTAAAAACAAATTATAAAATTACAATACTGTTTACATAAAACTACTACAAGTTATCTGCTCTTCTAAGCTATGTGTGAGTTAAAAAAAACTCACTGAACTTTCTTCAGAAGTTCTAATCATATAAAACTTTCCTCTTCAAGGCACCTGCAAACAACTGCCAGATTTACATAGTTTTAAGTGTGCTCTTTCTATTGGTTATAATCATGTACTTAAGTATTATACTAAGACATTAGTATAAAAAGATTTCAAAAGAATGAATTAGTGGATGTGGCTACCCTCATAGATTTGCAAAATATACTATCTCAACAAATAAAATATTCTAGTCTGTAAACGTTTGAATTTAGGGTTTTCAATTCATTAAGAACTACACAAATTGTATGGCAGGCATTATAAAAATATAAACTAAACAGTATGGCATGTCATATGACAAACAAAGCATATTTGGTATGTTTTAAATGCTTTCCTTAAATTAACAAGTTAAAACACAAACTACATTGTGATAGAAATGTCATCAACAAGCAAGGATAATAAAATTATTTAATTACATTAGGAAAACTCTAGAACATCATTACTTGTACCCTCTGCTGTTCATTGAGAGAGGGTTAAGGATTCTTATGCCAGTTAGAAAGCCAGATAAATTATGATAAATACAGAACCTTGTTTTCTTTGTTCAAGATAATATCCATTGTTCTCAGGAGCATTATTTAATTACACAAAACTGTATTTACTAATACCGTTAATATGACAAATAAGTAGATTTAAGATTCCATTATGGTCAACAGCAAAGAGAATCCACACAAGTGCTACATTTATCATGTAACTAAAATGTAAAAAAAAAGTCTTATCATATTAGAAAAGATAATAAAAAATAATTAAAGATCTTCACAAGGTATACTCCTAAGTAGCTTCTGCATTACATAATTTGATACAACAATGCGAGTTACATATTTGTGATTAGCATCTTGTGTAACAAGACTAAGTGAGACATAGATCAAAAGGAAATGAAAAAATAAATTTAAGTATAATAAATATATAGTGTTACAAGCTTTAATGTAATTATGGTACACAATTGCATTATCCACGTTAAAAGTTGGAGTCATACCATAAAGATAAAAGAAACTGGGTTTATTTCGTACTCTCTTTTTATTATTTATTTAACGATGGTTACAAGGTTGGTCATATCAACCAAATGCTCAGAGATTATGAGTAGATAGAAGTTTTCATGTAAAACACATTGATAGGTAATTAGGATTACGAGATTATGTAAATGAAATTTGGTATATTCATACAAAAGTATTTTTGTATGATATTAGTAAAAGTCTTGATATCAAAATCACTTGGAATTTGCAACAAACTAACTACATATATTAAAAGACAAATTCTTTGTAAAAACATTAATTAAAAATTATTTTTTGTGTATAAAAGACAATGCATGCAGAAAGCTTACACAAAACATTAAAAGTTATAATATGAAAACTGATAATCACTTGACGTTAAAAGGTTGGTCAGACTGATTGGCTCCACAGCAAAAGAATCAACATCAAAATAAAATGAACTAATAGAATAAAGGGTAAAAGTAAAGAGTTAAACAATGCTTGACTTGGTCAATCAAAAATTTAATTGCTAACTTTGATTTTTCAGAACACATTAATGATCCACATAATAAAATTGAATGCTAGTTTCCACATTTAAGAGATAAGAGAATGCCAGATAATTTTAGATTTTTACTTAATTTGATTTTTTTAACACAACTGATAAAAACAAACAAAACTTAAAACCATTAAAAACAGGATTTTTTTTTAACAGTGTCCTTGAGGCATATTACAATTTCTTTTTGGAGACACGTGCAACCATTCCGAAAATTTTCATTATGCACACAATATCAGAAGCTTCAAAAAAGACATGAAGTATAAGTAATAATATTTAATCTATTATTTTCTTTACATTAATTCTATATGTGGTCAGTTAATTTTACCAACCTTGTAACCACCACAAAAATTACGGAATAGTTATAAATTTCTCCTATTTTCTTTCTGGAATGACTGCAAACTGTAACAGAAAATAACAACTGTTTTTCCTATGAAGCTTAGCTTGTTACAGTAAACATCTATTTATAATTAAGTTTCGTTTTATAGTCCTTTGTACAGTGTCTAACCATTATTTGCACCATATAAATTGCAAATCACATAAAACTCATATTATGGTATCAAATTACATAAGTGTACTTATAATAATTCCTCATGAAACATTATTATTAATATTATTTATTTTATTTTAGCAAACCTAAAAAGTTTCTTTTCCATAATTTAGTTATTTATATAATAATAATATAAATAAACACACATGAAAAAATAAAGTACTTACCAGGGTTGTTGTTTTTTTCTTTCAGTAGTTGTTATAATAAAGAAATGATAAGGTCAATTTAGGGTCATTAACTTAGCCAATTCGACCAAACCCACAATGTAACTGTTAATGAAACTTACATCAAAAGAATATCTAAAATATTAGCATGTCACTTACAATACTGTTTTGGAATAGCTTTCTGAACACCTCACAAATAATTTTTCAAAATTTGATGTGATTTTGACCCACATTAAAATCTGTGATATCGGGCTGGAATTGGTTAAACCTGGCACATTAGTGTAACTGACCCAAGTAAAAACTTCCCATGGAAACAACTCCTGTTGAATTATAGATGATACCATGTAGACAAAATATTACAGGCTAAACATTAGACAACCTAATCATGCACTGGCAGCAAAGCTCTCAGATAAATCAGTTTACGGGAAGTACAAATAGCGAAGACCAAAATAAACATGTTCTGTAATGAAAGCTTTTTTACTTTATTTTGGTGCAAATAACCCATTTAAGATCCATTCATTAACAACAATACAGAAGAGAATGAAATAAGGTAGAATTTGCAAAATTAAAACTGGCAAAGATTACTTTGAACCATTACATCAAACCCCACAGTATATGATGCAAATAATGGCTGCTAAAAGTATGAGAAAACTTCCACAAAGCAGCTTGTAGAATATCTGCAGGTAAACACAAACTGCTGCAATCAAACACAGTACAAAATGACAAAGATGGTGAGATGAAATCTGTAACACTTGTAAGTGGTTTAAGAAACATGATAAACATAGAAAACTCAAGAATCTTAATAACAACATAAGGAGCTATACTTTGGATGAATATATATTGAACTGAAAGACATTTGAAAGTTTCTTGGAAAAACAGGTGTACAAACAATGTAGCAATATGCTGCACAAACAAGACACAAAAGACAATCTGGACAAAACAGTCACCTCTTTGAAGAAAACAAAGCAAGATGCAAGGAGAAAATTCACTATTCCTCTCACAACAAATGAAATGATGGTAAGATATAGATAATCTGGATATAAACATGCTACATCAAATAAAAAAAAATGGTATATTGAATACTGAAAGCATGTAACACAGAAGAGTTACAGTAAAGAGTAAAACAACTACTGCAATACTGATACCTGCTTAATCAAATCAAAGTAAGAAAACCATTTGAATTATCCAATGCCTTAAAAAGTAATTCCAGCAAAAACCTTGGATGAAGAATAGAAAGAGAAAAGTTGGACGTAAAGTCTATTAACATACTTTTTAATTGGCATATTGGAACAGATGTGGTTTCAGTCTCAAATTCCCACCCTCAAACGGAACAAACTCCTCGACAGAATTCAACAAAACATTCAGGTCACAAATCATCACAAGTACATAAAGTAGAAAGAGCAAAACACTGACACCCACTTTAACATCCAAAACACCACCACATGGCAATATACGTGACAAGTAGTATTAAGATATTTAGTTACTTTGCAAAAGTAAAATTACATGCAAAATTATGCAAAAGGCACATGGAACAAGCTTTTACTGTATCATATTTTGACCAAAATACTGTTCTGAAAAGAAAAAAGGTTAAACTTAATTTAGGTTAAGGATTTTTTTTAAAAATTAAAAGTTTTTTAATTTTTAATATAAGTCACCGACTCATTTACTTACAATACAGATCGCCGACTCAGTTACTTGCAATATAGGTCGTCAACTCAGTTACTTGCAATATAGGTCGTCAACTCATTTACTTGCAATACAGATCGCCGACTCAGTTACTTGCAATACAGATCGCCGACTCAGTTACTTGCAATACAGATCGCCGACTCAGTTACTTGCAATATAGGTTGCCGACTCAGTTACTTACAATATAGGTTGCCGACTCAGTTACTTACATCTATAGAAAATACAAAGTAACCAACCTGTAATGCTCTTTTTCCGTACTCTATCCATCTTATCAATGCAAAGTTAGTTGATTCAGCACAGTTAAATCCATGGTTGAACCCAGCATGATAACCATATGGAAATGTAATCATGAACTCCCCAGGTTCCTGTGTTATCTAGAAATGTATAAAATACTTACAAACTGCAGTTACTGAAACTCTCACTACTGAATTACTGCACAATAATTCATATTAACATATTTTATCAGTTCAAAAAAGGTCATGACCATTGAATTCATATAAACAAGAAAGAAACTAACTGATCATTACAATCCACACCAAAAGTTATGATGGAAATTAAAGAAAATAATATAAAACTCAAGTCTATAAAGGTATAAGGTTCTTAGTGATCTATTAATAAATAACCAGGTAAACCAATTACTTAATACTTTTCAGTCAAAACCTTCAATATAAAAAAATTCCATGACTGTTACCTATGAAAAAATACAAATACTGAACTGTATCATCAGATCTCTATTTAGTGATTTTTGTTTTGTTTATTTATAGTAAATAATTTTCAATTTAGTGGCTCAAAGATACTGCAGTTATACCAAAAGTACAATATTCTAAAACACTGAAGTAAAATGACTTGTACTACTGTAATGTGACAGATCACAACAGAAGAACAGATAAAGTTGCAAAATATATAGAAAAGAAGCATATATCCTAAGCATGGTGGACAGTAACATGAAGTGATCATAAGAATTGATTTCTCAAAATTTTATGGAAGCTATAATTAAATACACAAAAACATGTAAAAGCATTTCTTTTGAGCAAGTGAAGCTAATGCTTCTCCCAGAAATCCATTTTTTTTTATCATTTTATGTAACTGTAATAGAAAAACAGCAAAAATGTCTTTGTAAAACAGCCATATTTTCCTCTGTGGAATTGTAATAATATGTATTCTATATTTTAAATTTGAACACCAACATACTTAAATTGTTCAAACTACAAAACATTAATACAGCATAAAAAAATACAGAAAATATGGCAGAAGTCAACCAACACTTTAGAAAACGTGAATTATAGGAAGTGAAACTCCCTACTTGTTACTGAGGCTTTGCCATTTCTTCTCAATCAAACAAGATAATATGCAAGAAAAAAGGTTCTGTAAGTATAGATTAAAGTAATTATTTGCTCACCTTATTAAATGGGATAGAGTACTGTTTTAATATTTGTGGAGAAATAACTGTCATTTTGTGCCTCAGAAAAGCAGGACAAATTTGAGAACTGCTTGGGAAAAATCCTGTGAAAACAATCAAAATATGTAAAAATTTCAACCAAAACTCTTATATACAAGACAACACTTATTTACAAAATTGATATTTTATATAAATGGTTATAATAACAATCTGAAAAGACAACTCCACAGTTTCTGTTACATAACCAATTAAGCAACTAAGTACAATATGTAGCAAGTAGAATTATTAAATCAAGACGAGAGAAACAGATAATGCACACAAAACATGGAACAAAAAAACTGATAATGAATACATTGAATTTTACATGGTACTTAAAAAACAAGCAGAACAGTAAACTACACATTCATTTAAGCTTTCCAAAAAATGATAGAACTAATATGCACAAATAGGTACCAAGTTATTTAAACATCGTTCTTATTCTTACTTTTAGCATGAAAATCACCCTTCGTTCCAAATTACTTGGTAAAATCTTTGTAACTTTACATACATATTTTTAGTAAAACTACTTAATCAAACAATGTGTGTGTGTGTGTGTGTGTGTACAACTTATTTGCATTGTTTTCTAACATCTTCATGAAGATATGCTTCCTAAATTTACTTATATCAAGTACAGTTTCAGTTATAGTCACTCAAACTGACCAAACTTGTATGCAGATTTAATATATAAAATGCAGTAGGCAGTGGTTATAAATTTGAAATAAAATATTTCAGATCTTTTTCTCCCCAAATCAATTTTATTCCAGTTGTTACAAGGGCACTTGGGCCAATCAATGCAAAAATAATTTATTTACTTACCTGCTGCTAACCTTTCAAGTCGTCGGCCATGCTCTGGTGGTATGGCATACCATGATTTTGGAGCACCAAAATGAAGATAGTTAATGCTGTACAATTCCATGTCTTCTGTGTGCCATGCAAATGTAGTTTTCCACATTCCAAAGTAAAGGTAAGCAGTGTTAACCCCTTCAATACGAATTCCATAATCCTCTCCTACAACGTCCAATATTGTGTTAAGATGATTAATATTGAATTCCTACAAAACAAATATATAAAAGAAGTTAGATTTTTTTTGTTTCTTTTTAAACACTTCACGTAGTACAATGACAGAATAATAAATTTTTTAATGACAAGTTACTATTAAAAAATATATAAATGGTCTAGATTATGTGTTATCTCTTAGTAAACACATTTAATCATATTTATAAATATAATTTATATCGGTAAAAGTTTTCATGTTGAACAAAATTGACAGAATAGAGTAGCAGAAGAACATGTATTGATGCTTACATTCTCCTATTAAGTTATCTGTGAGCTTTAAAAGCATTCAAAACTCACATTGTTGTTACAAGTAAACTTTATAACGATAACAAAGTCCCCATAAGAACTTTAAACCATAAAGAAATGCACCAAATACACCTGTTCAAAATAATCCAAAAAACATGAACCGATAGAAGAAAAATGCTTTCCCTAATATTATCAATTTACATAAACTGAAAAATAACCTGTTATTCATAGAAAATCAAATTAAGTAAATCACTGCTTGTTACAAATATTCACTGGAATATCAAAAAACACATCTTCAGTAGCAGAGAGGTACCTTTTCAGATTACAAAGTTGTCATCACAATACAGATAAGTTGAGTCAGGTAGGATTTCCTTTTTTTTTTTTTTAAAGTAAATTTCAGGTAATGCATGTACTTGTTTCTCTTAGCAATTTTATTTCTATATAATGACTCCACAGGAACTTGTATTTTGAAAACTAATGAAACATTAAATCAGCAATAAGAAATTTTACACAAATTACCATGTAAAAATTTTTCTTTATTTTTACAACTTACCATTATAATTAATTTCAGTAAAAATAATTTATCAATACATTTTTCTACTTAATGTGCATTAATACATAAAAAAAACAAGTGATGCTATCAAAATATAACAGTTTTAATAATGTGAGTTTTTCATAAAAATTTAACAGGAATGATGCTGAAATATTACCTCAAATCTATATGCAAAAGAAATAATACTGTTCCATTAATCTTACTTCTACATTTTCATCATACAATGATCCTGACACATCTGCTCCATAGATAGGGGAATTATATGTTAAGTTCTTCCAATATTTTCTCTCAAGATCCTCATAATCAAAATGTCTAGGAGTTTTATACCTGAAAAATGATTAAAAACAGTAAATTTCAAGTATCTGCATAAAAG
>MU034087.1:862-10997 GCA_011833715.1 Carcinoscorpius rotundicauda | reverse complement strand
TTAACTGTTGGCAACACAAATGTGATGATAGAAAGAAAGAATTTGGAGGTTGTCATCTGGAAAGAAGTTTTAATATCAGTTTGATGAAATTTTTGTTGTCAATTTGTACAAGAAACAAGAACTTCCAGAATCTGTGAAAGGTGGAGACCAAAGCTATCTTGATGAATGTGTGCACATACTGGATTGTCTCTTGTAAAAATATCTTGAAGAGGTGAATTGAGCAGTAAAGACCTTTCAGCAATATTTTGCAGTCAAATGTTGTGAAAATATTTAAAAATTCCATGTGAAAGCAAACTTTGTTAACATCAAACTCCATCTTGGATTGGTGATGACAAGGAAAATGGAGATAAAACAAAACCAAAAACATAGGAAATTTCCCAAAGAAGGCCAAGAGAATTACTTACTGTTCTCTCAATCAACAGGACATTGTAATTAATAATTGTTAAATAAAACATAATTAGTAATGACACCATTTTCATTAAGGTTTTCCTCGTATCCCAGATCAGAATACTATTTATTTTAACTTAATGTTTATAGGTGTGTAATGCTCTGTTTACTTTACATTACAAGCTTTTTTCATTGTTCATATCTTAATTCTTCACACGTTAAGCTTCCTTTCTGATTGGATCCAGATATACCAGACTGTGAGTCAGACTTCTCATCATGTTGTCATTAAATATATTACATAATTCATCCAGATTCCATTTTAAAATCAACAGTCAAATCCACTTGCTTGGTTAAACAGTAAACATTGTTAACCGACTGATTTCTCTCTAGTCAATGATTTCAAAATTTATGTTTGAGTGCTTCCATAATCAATGTTTAACTTTTCACAAACATAACAAAACTTTCTGCTTCTGTCCTATATCCACCACACTGTAAGCTTTCTTTCTGACTTGTGATATTCCTGAAATTGAAGAAGTACAATGTGGCACCATTGACAAAACATGTAACAACTAATTGTTTATTTGTAATATCCACACAGCTAAATCCTGATCATACACAAATGGTTTGAATATTTATAAAAGTTTACATTCAACAACAGAAACTGGACACCAAAGAAACGAGCCATCAGTTTTTGTCACTGATTCCTCAGAAATGTTTGTGATCAGTATAATTAAGTCTCAGTCTAAATCACCAATGAGAAACGATTTCTTAATATAAACAGTGTGACTGCCCAGTTTGATGTTGGAGATAAATTACGACTGCTGTATTACTATTTAGGTATAGAGTTGCTGGTGGAAGGAAGCAAAAACCTAGTATTTATTTGTATATATGTGTATGTAAAGTAATAAATAAACGAATTTTAATATTGTAAACTATGTTAACAAAATGATAAAACAAATTAAAGCTTCAGGATTTACTTTGTTTGTAACAATGTACATGAAACATCAAAACTGTATTGCCTCATAGATGGTAAGGTTAAGGATTGCGCAGTTGGAACTTATAAATGTGGGCCTCTTTAAATATGAACTCTGGTAAATAGTAGCTAACAGTGTTAACAGACACTACTATGATTAAAATAGTGACATCTAGCTATACAGTATAATGAGTTGTAATATAACATTCAGTAGGTAGTAAAACATAATTTTAATATTCATCTAACATGTTAAAAATGTTCATTTATTTTAATACAGGGTCTTTTTAAACTTACTGAAATTTTACTTTTATTCTACAAGAAGATAATGAGATGATGAAGGAAGCAAACTCCATTCAAGAGTTCCCCTGATGAAGATAAAAAAAAATGTGTAAAAATGTAACAGAAAAAGAAAAAAGACAAATAGCTGAAAGAGAAGTCCAAAGAGTGTGTCTCATTATAAAGTCTGTACTTGTCTAAAGGTCAACATAAGTCTCCATAAAGCAACAAACTGCAAAATAATTGTCATTTATTCTCATGAAAGAAAGAGGGAAAATGGAAAGTAACAAGAAGATAGAGAAAAATAGTAAAACGTTTCAGAATTGCAAATTTAAAACAATCATAAAATTTAAAGCATTTCTGTTTTAAAACAACACATGAAAATATATTTCACTGTTCTTAGTGTTCAATTCCACAGAAATCAGCAGCATATCAAATTTTGCCCCCTGAGGTTTGCATTACATGTTAAATTAAAAAATGAAAATAAATGATTATAAATTTAGTATAGTCATAATTTTTTGTAAAGGTTGTAGTGAGTCTATGAAAGCTCTAAGCCATAAACAATAAAAAATTAATGTTTAGTTTACAGCAAATTTATGTGAACTTGGTGTTCAAAATACAGCATGAGCAGTCATAAGTTGAGTAGTAAGATTTATGAGCTCAGAGTACAAAATATTGAAATGATAAACATACATTGTGAATCACTTGGACCTGGCATGGCCATGTGGTCAGAGTGCTTGATTCATAATCTCAGAGTAGCAGGTTTCGAATTCCCATCACACCAAACGTGCTAGCCCTTTCAGACATGGGGCTTTATAATGTGATAGTCAAATCCCACTAGTCATTGTTAAAAGAACAGCCCAAGAGTTGACGGTTGGTAGTGATGACTGTTGCTCTCACTCTAGTTTTACATTGCTATATTAGAGATGGCTAGGTTCAGATCGCCCTTGTGTAGCTTTGAGGAAACTTCAGAAACAAAAAAAACAAATACCTTATGAATGTTTGCTAACACAAACTTAGTGTAAATACTTAGTGGATACTGAAGGGTAAACTTATTTCAATAATATTGTGATATTTAGTGTTTAGTTCTGTGTCAAGTAATTTGAATGTTTATAATGAAATAACTTTGAGTGAATTTCGGTTAGAAAACAAGGTTAATATGTATAGAGTAAGAAAATGTAAAAATTTGACAAAGTGCTATCAGCGATATGAAGTGTAACTGTTACAGTGTTTTATTGTGATATGCCTTACTTCCTGTTACATGATAGCTTTTCTTGCTTTGTGCTGCTTTCTGTATGCTCTATTTTCCTCTCACCATTGCCCTGAGGTTTCCATTTAACATCAGGTGATGCAGATGTCCTGTAAGGTACCAATAAACATGTAACAACTCTCACCAATAGCCTGTCTTGTTCGAGTTTTGTATTGTTGATTTTATTATTATTCTTGGACCCAACCAACTTTGTCCTTGCACTCCAACATTTTCACTTCTTTTTAGGTGCATTATATCAACCTCTCACATCTGTTCAGCTGTGTGCTGGTGGAATGAGATGTAACACATTTTTTATAACACTTGATATTAACCTACACTTATAGCAAAACCCTGGTTTAATAGAAAGATTTGACAAGATTTATGTTTAGCTTACATATAAATAAAATTTTAAGTTTATATGTAATAAATATTTTTTTTTAAATATTCTTACACAAGGATCAGATTTTTCCCAAAAAAACTTGGGATGTTAGTAGGCCCCAGACATCTTGCCTGTTGAATACATCACGAAGTTAAGGTGATGGTAATTTCAAAACTGACCTTAACTATAAAAACTATGAGCAATTCAAACTGTTTATAACCTTACAGAAACTATAATATATTATCAAGTTATGAAAATAACACGAATTGTGTTCCATCTTTAAGATTTCTGTGTTTTGTTTGTATGTATTGTTTTGACATATTTTATCAGGTTGTTATATTAAATTATTGCAAGTAATCACTCGTTAATTTCCAAGTGTTTGTTAAAACACTTTTGTTCATTAAATTGTTTAGCTTCTGTCCTTTCTTTGTAGATCCAACTTGCATGGTCAAGTGTTGTGACAAGCTGTTTCCAGATTGTTGTATTTCCATCCAACGAAGAAACTTCTAATACAGTAATTAAAAATAATGAATTTGAGAAGAAAAGCTTCAGTGATGTATTTAGTGAAACATTTTCAAAGGAAAATAACCAAGAACATCGTGATGTTTCCCACAGTGTGATAAAATGTATAGTTGTGTGTTATGTGTGGCAAAAAATTCTGTGAAGAAAGTGCTCTAAACAGACATGAAAGAATACATGTTGGTAAGAAACTATACGGCGGTTGTGCAGTTTGTAGTAAAATTTGGAAGAAATGGTGTCTTAAAAATGCATAAGAGGATACACACGAGAGAGAACCATACAGTTGTGACATGTGGCAAAGAATTTTGTCGAAAAAGTGACCTAAAAATACATATGAGAATACACACTGGGAGAGAAGCCATTCAAATGTGTTGTTTGTGAACAGAAAATTGGAAGCAGTAGCGACTTGAAAAAACATGAAAAGACACATAGTGGGGAAAAAAAACAACGACTGTGTGGTAATGTGGCAAAGTATTGGAAGAAACAGCGACCTCAGAATACATCAGAGAATACATACTGGGGAGAAACCATACAGCTGTGTAGTGTGTGGCAAAGAGTTTGGGAGTAATAATAGCCTGAAAAAACATGAGAAGGTCCACGGCAATTGTTATGTAAATGTCGTGTAAATATTTTGTAAACGACAACATGTCGTGTTGTGTTTGAATTTTCATTTGTATTATTCATTTTTTCCATATTTATATTATTGTTTCGAAGTTTAAACTAATATTTTGTTATTCATTTAGGGTAACATTTTAGAATTTTCTTGAATTAAGTAGACCAATCATATGTTTGTAAATGAGTGCTGGTGACTTCGTGTCTAGACGTGTAGTCTCGTGCAAGAACGAACACGCGCGGATTGCTCTAGAGTTGTATGGAAATTGCGAGATTGTTCGAGAAATAGGCCTATCGGTATAAAAGACGGTGACGCGAGAGAGATTCAGTCATCAGTTTTTATTCGAAAAAAGAAGATAGATTCAGACATTAGTTTTATTCGAAGAATAAGAGTGAGATTCAGGCATCAGTTTTAGTTATTTGAGAAAGATTAAGTGTTTGCTGTGAATATTCAACTTGGATTTGTGATTGAAGTTAGATCTATGGAAGCTGTGACTTTATTTCATCAATCTCTACGATACATCTGAATTACTGCTTGTGCTGAGAGACGGCGAATTTATTGAACTGTGAACTGTTTCGGAATTTCTTCGTGGGACCAAATTCACACCCTAGACTGGAATTTGAGACTTTCATTTTAGATCATTATATTAGATACAGGCCAGTACCATTTTGCATTGTGATTTATTTTGAAGTTTGAAACTAATATTATTTTGTTTTGTAATTAATTTCGAATGTTGTAACTTAATATCTGTCACCGTTATTATATAATTTATGTCATATCTGTTATATTTGTTAATAGTTTAGTGTAATAAATTATACAAGCTGTTATCTGTGTTTTTCTGTTGCGTTTAATCTACGAAGAACTTAAAACATAAAAAATACGTAACAGAAAATTGGGGGCTCGTCCGGGATTTCGAACAAACAATTTAATTTTATTATAAAAAAAGATTTATATTCTATACAGATAGACAGCTTGTATATTCGAAATGGCATTCCAACTTGAAGATTTTATAAACGAATTTAATCAGAATCCCTCTTTCGAATTAATCAGTGAATTAAAAAAATCTGAATTACTTGATGTTGGTAAACATTTTAATTTAGAAGTGAAGCAATCAATGAAGAAAGCAGATATTAAGCAAATTATTGTTGAACATTTGGTCAGCCAAAAAGTATTACCTCAAACAGTTGCACAACAATTGCCTGTCGCTCATTTTGACCCATATTTCGAATTAAAAAAAATGGAAATGGAAATGAAATTTCGTTTAGAAATTGAAAGCAAACGACTTGAGGCAGAACAAAAACGTATTGAGGCAGAACAAGAAAATAAACGTATTGAGGCAGAACAAAAACGTATTGAAGCAGAACAAGAAAACAAACGCCTTGTTCTTGATGCCGAAATACAAATAGAACGCATTAAAGCTGATAAAGAAATCAGTATGAGAAAGGCACAGACAGAAGAAAAGGTTGTTCAAATGCGGTTGGATAATTTTGATGCTTCCAAACAAATTCGTTTAGTACCTCGATTCAATGAAAAAGCTGTAGATACATATTTTCAGCAATTTGAAAAATTGGCCCTTAGACTAAAATGGCCTACCGAATATTGGACAGTATTACTTCAGAGTGTTCTGAAGGGTAAAGCCCAGGAAGTATTTTCCAAACTCACGGCCGAGCAAAGTTATGATTACGAGCACGTCAAAAAATGCATTTTGAATGCATATGAATTGGTGCCAGAGGCATACAGACAAAAATTTCGTGGTTACAAAAAGTTTGACAGCCAAACTTATGTCGAATTTGCTCGTGAAAAAGAAACTGTTCGACAGGTGGTGTGATTCCAGAGAAATTAAAGAGGATTATACAAAACTCAGAAAACTCATGTTAGTTGAAGAATTTAAAAGATGTATTCCCGTAGAGCTAAAAACTTATATTGATGAACAAAAAGCTTCAAAAATTCATGATGCTGTCTTGGCAGACGAGTATGCTTTGCCTCACAAAGATTTCACATACAAAAGCAAAACATCTCACACAACAAAGAAACCCAATGACTCATTCAAATATTATGCAAATGTCGACAGACAAAAAAGAGCAAACTTCTAATTCTCAAAGCTCGTCATCTACCCAAAATGTGTCATTCTCATCCAAAACATGTGCTTATTGTAGTAAACCTGGCCATCTGATTTCTGAGTGCTATAAGGTAAAAAACAAGCCATCACCTCATAGTTTCATTTCGCCCTCGTTGGATACATCATTGGTTCCCAATTATTTTGACCCTGTTCAGTCCACTGTGGATTCCAAGTCAAATATTATTGATGTACCTGAAAATCTTGTTGAGGACAAATTTAATCCTTTCATGACTGAAGGTTTTGTTTCTTTTGTTGGCGATTCACGTCTACAACCAATTAAAATCCTGCGGGATACTGGAGCTTTTCAGAGTTTGATTTTGGAAAGTGTACTTCCGTTTTCTGAAAAGTCATCCGTTGGGGCCAATGTGCTCATTTCTGGTGTAGAAGGTGGCGTTTCTATCCCTCTTCATAGATTAGATTTACATTCGGACTTGGTCTCAGGCCCAGTGACTGTGGGTATTAAAGCTTCATTGCCTGTTGAAGGTGTGTCTATGCTTTTGGGGAATGATTTGGCTGGTAGTAAGGTGGTACCAGAGGTTCGTGTTGTTGAAGCACCTGTTATTAGCCCCAGTACAGAGCAACTCGTTGAAGAGTTTCCTGATGTTTTTCCCGCCTGTGCTGTTACTCGTTCTCAGGAGTCCAAAGAGGATTTCCATTTATCTGATACGTTCATGTCTCACATCGATGAGATTTCTGACTCAACTTTGAGTTCTACTGATGACTCCAAGTCATTTTTCAACTCTCTTCATCGAAACAAACTAGTTGAGGAAGAGGACAATGATCCTGAAACTCGTTCTCTTCTACAACTGGCCGTTGATGAAAATGAAATAGGAACTGTCTCTATTTGTTACTACCAGAAGTCAGGTGTGTTAATGAGAAAATACAGACCTCCTGACGTTGCTGCTGACGAAGAGTGGAATGTTATTCACCAAATCGTCATTCCAAAATGCTATCGGAATGATATTCTTAGTCTTGCTCATGATCATATGTTGTCAGGACACTTAGGTGTAAGAAAGACCCTAGATCGTATCCGACGATATTTCTATTGGCCAAAGATGCGCCAAGATGTTGTTGACTATTGTAAGACATGCCATTCTTGCCAAATGACTGGAATACCAAATCAGGGATTCTCAAAGCACCACTGCAGCCTATTACTGCCTTTGAAGAACTATTCTCAAGGGTCATGCCAAAAAGCAAAGCAGGAAATGAATATCTCTTGACAATCATGTGTGCTTCTACACGTTTCCCTGAGCTATCCCTTTGAGAAAAATCAGTACTCCCAACATTGTCAAGGCTCTTGTCAAATTCTATACTATGTTCGGATTCCAAAAGTTGTGCAATCAGATCAAGGCTCAAATTTTATGTCCAAGCTATTTCAACAAGCCATGCATGAACTAATCATCCATGAAGTTCAATCCAGTGCATACCATCCTGAGTCACAAGGTGTCCTTGATCGTTTCCACCAAATTACTGCCACGAGCACTCAAAGGACTGGGATGAGGGTGTTCCCCTGTTATTGTTTGAAGTTCGTGAGGTTATTCAAGAATCTACTGGATTTAACCCTTTTGAGTTGGTTTAAAAAAAGAGTTTTCACAAGTTCAAACTTTTCTTTGTGCTTTTAAGTGGGAGAGTGTTATGTAAATGTTATGTAAACGACAACCATGTCATATCGCGTTTGATTTTCCATATCTATTATTTATATTTCCATATTTATATTGTTGTTTTTGTTATGTTTTAAAGCGTTTGAAATCCTATGTTGTTTATATTATTGTTTGGAAATTTAAACCAATAAAATATGTTGGTATTCATGAAGAAATTTCTAGAACTTAGGTAGATCGATCACTTGTATTGGCCTGGTGTCTAGACGTCGAGTCTCCTTCAAAAACAGACATGCGCAGATTACTCTGGAACTCTGTGGAAGTTACACAATTGTTCGAGAACACAGTAAGCCTACTAGTATAAAAACAGACGGTGACTCGAGAGAGAAGAAGAAGAAGAGTCAGTCATTAGTTTTTATTCAATTTAAGACATATTGTCTTTGCTCGAGAAAAAGTAAACGTTTGCTGTGTGTTTATTCAACTCGGATTTGTGACTAGAGTTAGATCTTCAGAAGCTGTGATTTTATTTCGTCAATCTTTACGATTCATTCGAATTACTAGTTATACTGAGGGTCAACACGTGTAGAACTGTTTAGGGGAGACCGGGAAAGTTGGAAGGCGATAAGTTTGAGACGTTCATTGGAGCCATCGCGAAAGGAACTTCGTCGAATTTATTGAACTGTGAATTGTTTCTGGACTTCTCCATTCAAACTTCGGAATTTCTTCGTGGGACCAAAGTCACCTCCTAGACTAAAATTTTGGATTTCTGATCTGAACTTTTGGACTTTCATTCTAGATCATTATATTGGACACAGGCCAGTACCATTTTGTATTGTAATTAATTTTAAAGGTTGAAACTGAATATCTGTCATTGTTATTGTATAATTTATGTTATATTTGTTACATATATAATAGTTTATTGTAATAAATTATACAAGCTGTTATCTGTGTCTTTTTGTTGCATTCAGTCTACATAAAAACATAAAACAAAAAAATGTAACACTTGTAAAATACCTGAAGAGGTCAATTGAGCAGTAAAGACCTTTGAAGCAATATTTTGCAGTCAAATGTAATGAAAATATAAAAAAATTCCATGTGAAAGCAAACTTTGTTTCATAAAAATTTGAAAACATCAGACTCCATCTTGGATTGGTGATGGCAAGGAAAATGGAGATAAAACGAAAAAAAAACCAAAAATTTCCTAAACCAAGCCAAGAGCATTACTACTGGTCTCTTAATCAATAGGACATTGTTATTAATAATTATTAAATGAAACATTTTTGGTAATGACACCATTTTCATTAAGATTTTCCCCTTATCTCAGTTCAGAATATATTTATTTTAACTTAATTGGACCCAAATATACCAAACTGTGAGTCAGACTTCTCATCATGTTGTCATTAAACATATTACATTATTCATCCAGATTCCATTTTACAAGCAACAGTGAAATCCACTTGGTTAAACAGTGAACATTGTTAACCGACTGATTTCTTTCTGGTAAATGATTTTAAAATGTATGTTACTTAGTGCTCACATAACACTGCACAACAAAGTGTTTGCTTCTCGAACACTGTTGGGTGTTTCTTGTAGATTTTGGCTGCTGATCCCGAAAATCACATCCAACAGTGCCCATCACGTACCGTTTCATCGAAATCTCAACCTTTGTTCTGTTTTTTATTATATTTGTGCCCAAAAACTTTCGTTTTTGTAAGAGATGTACGATCAATGTTTTGTGCTGTCTGGGCATTTCCAGGCATGAAATCAGGCCAGGTTGGAACATGGTCTATCGAAGTATGCAGCCCGGACATGCCAAGACAGCTCGACACTGTCTCAGCAGGCTATAAAAGTGGCTTCCATACACACATGCTGCTCATTGGGTTAATATAGACCTTATAGTGTGTACGTTTTGTTTCAGAACATAGCATTTCCCCAGTAGCACTGTAACAAGCAAGTTAGATGTTATGGACGTTTTACAGGACAATTGGTGTCAGTCAGTATGTCTCGTCAATGTCGTAACAG